>BQNB010078653.1:0-26998 GCA_026074375.1 Tanacetum coccineum | reverse complement strand
TTGATAGTGATCATGGTCTTGTACCTCATATAAGACGTCCGAATCATAAGACAGACCGGCTTCATCATAAACTGGATCTGCAGATGATAGATTAGCCATGAACATAGTTTATGCCGTAGGAGCCTCATCAACATCAGAATCATAGGCATCACAGTCATCAGCTTGAAATACATTATCCATATTTAAGTCTTGAACCGGTTGCTCATCTACATCTTCATCAATAGCATTGTCCTGTTTTCCAGCTAGGAACAATAACTGCTCTTCATCCAAGACTACCCCATTCTCTTGAGCTTGCATCAGCAATATCTTGTCTTTGAAGTATTTAGAGTTTTGTGGATGCTTGGGTTGAGTGCAGTTCCTTGCTATGTGGCCTACCCCGTTGCAGTTGTAGCACTTAACCTGCCTAGCTTGACCTGGATTAGCATTCCCTACTCTGTTCTGTGCTCCTCCATAACCAACTGCACCTGCACCCTGTGCATTATTACCCTGTCCTCTGTTCTGTCGACCCTGAACATTCTGAACAACAACCCTGCCGTCTTGTATTGTATCTTAATTCCTTGGGTTTGATGAGATTCTGAGTTGATTGTTTGTTTGAGGAAGGATGGTTTTGTATGACTGGGTGAGTAAGGCAAGTGTGTTGGTTAGGTTCTCGATTAGGTTGTCAGTTGAGGAATATGGTCCCAAATCAGATTGTAAGGTGTCAGCAAAATGTGTGATGATATGTGTCGGGGATTTGTTTTGATGTTTGGCAGAATGATAATAATGTTATTTGTTGAGGTTTGAGGTGAATGAAACATCTTTGACCATCATGGCAAAGTCAAGAAAGAGGATCAACTCCTTTCCTTCGTTGGCTGTGTTGAGACTGTTCCAACATCATCTTATTCTCGTTGGCATGTGCCTCGTGTTTCTTTAAGTAAGAATATAGCTGATCAAAGTTTGGAATCTTCAAGCCTTTGTTTTAGGTTCACAGATGTAAACCAATTATACCACCATTCACGGCAGATGTTTATTCTCCAAACTTTGAGTTCAACTGTATTTTTGGACATTGTCAATCTTAATGCTCCGCATGTCATTAATGAGCTTGGAAAATCCGGACATATAGTCTGTGAATGGTTTCGCTTTGTTTGAACGAAATGAGTTCTAGTTGTCGATCATAGAGTGTGATTCACTGGTGTCGCCTTTGGTTATTGCCTGATCCTTCCAAGAAGAATGTCATATGCACATTGTTCCCATATGTCGTTTGCAATCGAGGGTAGAATGAATTAATGATTGTGAAGATAGAGTATCTTTGTGTGGTATAACCTTGAAGTTGTTGTTTGTTGCAGACCGTATATCTTTGCATTGTACCTTTCCTTCTCCTATCTCATATGTGACAGATCGTATAAAATCGTGGTTGTTTAGGTACCAGAATTGAGTGTACCTTCAGTTCCTTCAGCAACAATTACTCGCTTGGTCCCCATCTGAAATGGTCCTTCATCAATTGACTTTAAGATGTTTACCTCATTCTCCTTACCCCGACAGTATAATCGAATACGTTGTTGCCATGACGCAGAGTCAGCCTTATCAAGCATAGGTGGTCGGGTATCGGAACCGGCACATTGGATGTCCTCTGAAAGATTAGCCATAGTGATTACTTGTGATATGATTAAGTTGATCGATCAATGATTAGTGATTATATGTTAAAAGTGATGATTGTTTGTTGGATTAGGTGATATGTTGTTTGATTATGATTTGGTTTGGTTGAATTAATGTTAACTTAATGTTGATTGAAGTTTTGTCAAAAGGCAGTGACGTTTTGTCAAAAGGCAATGAAGAATATTGAGATTTGATCAAAACACAGTGAAGTTTTGTCAAAACGCAATGAAGAATTGTCCAAAACGCAATGAAGAATCTTGAGTCAAAACGCAATGAAGAATCTTGAGTCAAAACGCAATGAAGAATCTTAAGGTTTGATCAAAACGCAACGTTGCTATTTGATCAAAATGCAACCAATTAAAAAATTGGACAGAGTCTCCCCTAGTCAAAACGCAACGAAAGTCTTCAAAACGCAACCTGTAGTCAATACGCAATCATCAAAACGCAACCTCAAGGTCAAAACGCAACGACCAAAACGTAATGTACTTTCTTCACCAAAATGCAACGAAGAATGTCTCAGAAGGTCAAAACGCAACGACGAAAAATACAAACTTTTTCACCTAAAAACACCTAAAAATCACCCTTTTGAACGTTTTCACTTGGTTTCTTTTGCACAACTTGGTCCTAGAAGTTTCTTTTGCACTACTTAGTCCTAGGAAAGTTATGACAATATAAAAACACAAACTTTAAATCACAAGCTGTGATCAAAGGAGTGTCAAGAATAGTAACCATAAAAACCTTTAAAATCAAAACTTTTTGTATCTAAACTACAAGAAAGCACACACAATCTAGCTAATATCCCATGTCTCTGATACCAATTGTTAATATACCATGGAATAGTTCATATCACAGCAATTGTGATGGGTGGTTTTTTTTTTTGCCATAATAATCTTAGAGAGAGAAAGTTGTCTTTCTAAAGATGAGAAAGTGGAAGTGTAATGTATTAGCATGAAAATGAACAACCAACCCCTTCCCATGGGTAGGAAGGGGTATATATACAAGTGTTTCTTTCTAACTACGAGCTATGCTATACTAATGATACACGGGGGTGACCGAGTCTTTTTCATAATCTTAACATTGTGGGACTTTGAGAATACTTATTTCAAAAATTCACGAACAGTGAAGTTCTTTGAATAATATGATGATTGTTATTTTGTAAGTGTGCACTCACTTATAAGTATTACTTATATGAGTCTAGTCACATTACTTTTCATAAGATGTATGACATATGCCAATACAAATCCTAATGGGACAGTCATCTCAATAATTTTTCAAACTGTAAAGTATTCTTATTCTTTTAATATAGTATTATGCAACTATGCTTTTAACACAAGCGTATGTAGCCAGCAATGTTATCATATAAGATGAAAACTTGCTTCTATAAAAATTGAGTATCATCTCAATTAAAACTAGCACTAGTGTATACAAACAACACTATGCTAACCACCGTAAATTCTGAACACTTCTTTAATAATGTTTGGATATCACATAAACCCAAAGTTTGTTGATCATAATGATCATACTTTAGATTTTATCCACAATGTTGATCCTAGTATTCTTCATTATTAATTCTTGAACTATTTCTTAATTTAATACAATTAAACAAATTGTTTCTTCTAAACATTTTCAATTAGATTCTAATATTATCAAATCAACCCTAACCACTTTATATGAATCCCTTTAGGTGGGACTTAGATTTCATTAACGTGTTCAATCTCACCAAGTGAGATACATCATTCGAGTTATACTCAATGATATTTCAGATTGTATTCAGACATATTTCACCACATATGTTTAACGTATCAAACATATTATACCAAGGTTACATGTTTCATCTTCTAAAATACTTACAAGATACTTCTATTCCAATCTATTGGGATAAAAATCTTAATTAGATATATAAATTGTTCTAATTATGTTTAATAAACCATAAATTCTATTTTAGAAAAGTAAAATTCAAATTTACTCTCACTAGTTTGAAATTTACTCATGAAGATATTCTTTTTATAATTAAAATCAAATCCAACAAGTGATTTATTTAACAATTAAACTTAAGATTCTGCTCAATTGATGCGTGCTTCCAATCCATGCTAAGATTCTAGCATTTTTGTATACTTTCAAAAGATTATATTGGATTCACAAAACTTTATTTGATTACATATCGTCCTCGCAAGGTAATCAATTTATAAAGAGTTCTTGACATCTAATTTGTCATATTTCCTTCCAAGAAACAAGTATGACAATTTAATCATCTTCATAGATTTAAAGTTCGTAAAAGAGGAAGTTTTTGTAACACCCCCAAAATAGGTCGCAGCGGAAATATGTCCGGGAGTGTTACTTCATAAGTACATTGCACAAGTTTGAGGAACGACCTTCCCATCCCCCCTCCCCCTCCCCCCCTAATCTCTAACTCCCCCTCCCTCTTCCCCCCCCTCCTACCCCCCCCCCCCCCCTCTCCCTTCCCCCACTCCCCACCTCTTCACTTCTCCCCCCCCCCCCTCCCCCCCCATCCCTCCCCTCCCCCCCCCTCCCCCCCCCCCCTCTCTCCCCCCCCCCTCCCCCTCCCACTCTCCCCCCCCCTCCCCTCCTCCCTCCCTCCCCCCATCCCTATCCTCCCCCCCCCCTCCCCCCCCCCCCCACCCCCTCCCGTCTTCCACCCCTCCCTCTCCCCCCACCCCCCTCCTCCCCCCCCCCCCTATTGAGGCGTTTGAAAAGTAATCTAGTTGATTTAACCAAAATCTAAATTTGTTATAATACTTTGTTCCCAAAGCTTTTGCATCAATAATGTAAGACTGAAATAATACATCGAGATTTGTTTGTAGGATCCATGAATGTATTTCTTGTAATGTGTGATCTCTAAGGCAATCAAGTAAGCCAAGCATCTAATTTCACCTGAGGATAAAGCTATGAGTTAATATAGTGTCAACATTAACGTTGGTGAGTCATAGATATTTTGTATGTGGTATATGTGGTTCAAAGTTTTGTAAAGAGTATATGACCATTTCAATCATAATAATGGTCACCAAAATGTATGCATGAATATTGAAATCAAAGATGTGTATGACTATTGTATCCCATACGATAGTCACAAAAAGTTGAGTATAGTTGGAGCAAAGCGTTTGTAAAGTATGCATGACCATTTCACACCCTATAATTGTCACAAAAATGTACGTATGAAAGTTGGACCGTAATTGTTCAAAGTATGCATGATAAGGGAATAATATCATGAAATGTTTCAAGTATGTATTGCCTAGTATGCAACATGAGAAGTGATTTCGATTGCACCCTAAAGTTCATGAAACCGTAACATAGACTTATATGAATGCCACTTTATTTAAGGCACAGTAAGAGTTCATGAGTATGTAGTCGTTGGCCCTGTAGACACAATCAGTCATGCCTCTAAATTGGGTATAACGTTCGTTTCAGTGTTAGCTAATACACCACCTAACGGGATTGTCATTCCGAATTAGATCTATTTTATACTACATTCGCGCTTACCCTCCGAGTTAATTTTTTCAGTTCATGCACAACTTAGGTATAATCGTATCATAAGAAGTAAAAGTTTAGTTGTTGCGTACCATAAGGGAAAAACAAATATTGTATGTCACCGTTATGTTGCAAATGATTTTTTTGGTATAACAAAGTTGTAATGCGTTGTAGCGAGTATGTAAACGAGTTTGTAACCAAGTTACGAAATCAAGTATGTATCAAGTATGTATAAAAGATTGTAAAAGATATATGTAACAAGTTGTAACGAGCATGTGTTCTCCCCTGAGATTTGTAAAGCAAAGGTAATACAAGTGAAAGAAGGGCTATAAACTCACCTTGAGTGTACGAATAACAAAGTATATCAGATTTGTGAAAAACGTCACGTAAATGTCCGAATGCAACCTAATTAATTATAGGTCGTATGGGGTTATAGGTACTTTGAATATATAATATCGTATTATTAATTCTATACAGTAATAACCATTAATTGTATTAGTGATATAATATTTATAAAGTAAAAAGTTTATAAATACAATTTTAGTATAAACGGCGTAACTTTATTCGTTTTAAGTCGTTTCTTATGTTTTACGTACCACCGCTTAAGTATTAGGATGTTGTTCAAAGTATTAAGTTTTTTATATTTTCAAATCCCTTTGATGAAGCAGTACTTTTACTGTTCATGCACCTTTTATATAATTTACTTAGATGTAATCCTCGTAAATGTCATATCTTATTCTTTTCACTCCGATTTTAGTGATTCTTTTCGAGTACGTCTTAGGAATTAAAAAGTTTTATCTAACAAAAGTATTTTCCAAAAAGTAATGAGATTAATAGTGATTTTTACAGTCATAAGTTTATAAAATTATTTTTATTAAACTATAACTTATCGTAAACATGAAAAATCAATAACTCCTTCGTTATTGATCAAAAAATTATGATTCTTAATGTTTTGGAATCCTAAAAATATTTAATTTTTAAGAAAAATAATTATATAATTTTATCAGAATCGGAAAGTAATAAGTTTTTATAAAATTGTTTTTATAAAAGCTTTTATTTATCGTAACCTTACAAATGGCGTATCTTCTTCGTTATAGCTCGGATTTTTGAGTTCTCTACATGACTACGATCGTCATGAGATGTAGTATTTTATAAAAATATAAAATACATACCTTGTTTTCGTGATTAAAATAGTGGGTTTTGATCTTTTAGTTAAAATGTGTTAAAAACTTGTTTTTATAAGTTTTTAGTTTAGTAACTTTGTTACAAGTCCTCTACAACACATTATATTACATGTCTCATATATGTTAGGTCCTTAGTCCATCATTTGTTCAATAATTAGGTGCACCGACTAAACAAGATCTCACTTCAACTTTGCACTTCATAAATCTTAATAAGTAGTAACTTTTTAATCATTAACTTATATATACTTGATATAAATTTAATTCCAAACACTTTGAATATTACTTCTAATTCCCATTACAAATACCCCCAATGTATTTATCATCATTTGTAGATGAAAAGTTTCTATACCATGATTGTGCACTCCATGTAGTTAAACAAATGTTCCAACCCATATTCTTACATGGGTTAATAAGTTTCTTAGATGGTGATTTACTATATAAACATTATATATACATAAAATCACAAATGTAAAGAGTTTAAGGGTTTTACATAACCTTAGTATGAAGTAGTATGATGAACAACAAGATTTAAACCCTATTTTAGATATTAAACCCAAGCTTCCAATACTTAAAAAACCTTAATTATCAAGAAACCCTAATCTTAAACCTTTCTTGTTTAACCCTTGTAAACACTAAAACAATGCCTTTCAAACCTCTGTTATACGTTAGTATTATGTTAGATCACTTGTATGCTTGCTAGAATAAAAACTATGGATTATTTAGGTGTTTTTGTGTTTGGTCGTGGGTTAGGATGGAAGAACAAGAGAGATATGTATAGTTTTTGTTAAGGAATTTGTGTTGTATGTTTTTCTTACTAGTAGGCTTCCTTATATACACCAAGTGAGCTAATTGCATACATTATTGGAAAGTCTAGATCACACAAAACAAGGGGAGTGAAATAAGGAAGAAAATTGTAAAAACGCTAGTCATGTACTCTTAGGTTTAATGAGGCTTACGTTGTACAAGCTCAAGTTGGTCATTTGTGTACTTATTGTCCCCTTGGGATCACTTTTGCACCGAAAATTGGGGAGGGGTGGGGTACTTTTTTTTTTTTTTTTTTTTTTTTTTTTTTTTTTGTTGGGGACTTTAATATCTTGTATTATAAATTTATCTGCTTACCACGTGTTCATCCCCTCTCTTTACTTTCTCTCACTAAAACTACACAATGATCCATCTAGTTTATTTTGATCAACCAAGACCTCCAGAAAGGTGTTTTATTAAGCGTACATGAAGTTTTATATAACTTTAAGTATTGGGTATAATAATGGGTATTTGTTGAAGCGTAGAAAAGTTTTGGTGGCTCCGTGAATGCCTAAACGTATTTTATCGCGAAACGTAAACACTTTACGTAACCGATAAAAATAAAATGTACAAAGTTAATAATTATCCTCTACATAATTATCTAACACTTGCTTGACTTAAACATTTAATTGTTTGATGCCCGTTTACGTTGAATGTGAATTTTTAACTTACGCGATTTAACTTAACGATTAAAATCAAAAGCAAACGCGTACGAGACTAAAAATAAATAGTGAATTAAATGACGTCGTAAATGACTTGAAAACATGGAGTGTTATAGTCTTCCCTCGTTAAATGAGCCTTGTCCTCAAGCCTTAAGATGCGGCACTTGACGACGGTGCGGTCTTTGTGAAGAGGTGCGGATACTTCTTTTGAAATTGGTCTTCACATTCTCATGTGAACTCAGGACCTCTCCTAGAGTTCCATTGAACCTTGAAAATTAGGATACGGCTTTGTTTCAATCGTTTAACTTCATGATCCATGATCTCTACTGGTTCCTCAACAAAATGAAGCTTGTCATCAATATGGAGTCCATCCAACAGAACGGCTAATGGTTCGTCGACATAGCACTTCTGTAAGTTGGATACATGAAACGTATTGTGAACCCTGCTCAGCTCTTGATGAAGTTTAAGCTTGTAAGCAACGACTCTAACCTTTTATAACACTTTGAAAGGTCCAACATATCTGGGGTTTAGCTTCCACCGTTTGTCCAAATGTACTACTCCTTTCCAAGGAAAAACCTTGAGCATAAATCTATCTCCAACTTGAAATTCCATCGGCTTACGCTTTAAATCGGCGTAACTCTTTTGTCGATCACGAGCGGCTTGAATTATTTGCTTGATATTAATGATTTTCTCGGTTGTCTCTTGAACTATTTCTGGACCAGTGAGTTGAACTTCTCCAACCTCGGCCGAACAAACAGGTGAACGACACTTTCAACCGTAAAGTGCTTCAAATGGTGCAGCCTTGATGCTAGCGTGATAACTATTGTTACATGAAAACTTAACTAATGGCAAATGGTTAACCCAACCCTTTCCAAAGTCGACCATACAAGCACGCATCATATCCTCAAGAGTTTAAATAGTCCTCTTGATTTGTCCGTCAGTTTGTGGATGGTATGCAGTACTCATATCCAAATTCGTACACAATGCCTTCTGAAGTGACCTCCAGAAATTCGATGCGAACCTAGGGTCGCGATCACAAATGATTGAGACATGTATTCCATATCTTGTGACTACCTCTTTCAGGTACATTCTTGCTAATTTTTCCATGGGATCAGTTTCCCTCATTGGTATGAAGATTGCGGATTTAGTGAGTCGGTCAACAATCACCCAAATGGTGTCATAACCTTGTGATGACTTAGGAAGCTTTGTGATAAAATTAATAGTGATATTATCCCACTTCCATTGAGGTATCTCTGGTTGCACCAACAAACCCGATGGCCTTTGGTGTTCAGCCTTGACCTTAGCACATGTCAAACATTTACTAACATAGGTGGCAATGTCGGCCTTCATATTGGGCCACCAATATAGTTTTTTCATGTCTTGATACATCTTGTCAGAACTCGGATAGATAGAGTATTTTGACTTGTGGGACTCGTACATGATTACAGTCTTTAAATCACCAAAACATGGTAACCAACTCCTGCCATTTAAGCATAAAGTTCCATCCGCGTGGGGTTCCAACTTCTCTTTCGGTATATCTTTCCTAATCATACCTCCTACATCTTCATTTTTTAGATTCTCTGGTTCTTGTGCCTCTATTTGAGCTTCCAAAATTTGCTTGGGGAGATTCAAACCAATAGTCATGACTCTAACCCGTAATGGCTAATTCAGTTCTTTACGGCTTAAGGCATCGGCCACTATGTTTGCTTTCCCCGAGTGGTAACGTATTTCACAATCATAATCGCTAAGCAACTCTAACCAACGACGTTGCCTCATGTTCAGCTTCTTTTGATCAAGAATGTGTTGTAAACTCTTGTAATTTGTGAACACCGTACACTTGGTTCCGTACAAATAGTGTCTAAAATTTTTTAGAGCAAACACTATCGATCCAAGTTTCGGTATAATTTTTCTCATGAATTTTCAATTGGCATGATGCATAAGCAATTACTTTCTCCCTTTGCAATAATACAGCACCTAACCCCTTATGTGAAGCATCGTAATAGACCATAAAATCCTCGCTTCCTTTAGGTAGAGCCAGAATTGGCACACTGCACAACTTCTGCTTTATTAACTGGAAAGTGGCTTCCTCCTTGTCACCCCAATCAAACTTAACCCCTTTCTGAGTAGGCTTGGTCATTGACTTTACGATCTTCAAAAATCCTTCGATGAATCTTCGATAATACCCAACAAGACCTAAAAATTGACGAATCTCCCTTGGTGTCTTAGGAGATGCCTAATCTTTTATGGATTCGATCTTGGCGGGATCTACATGAATGCCTTGACTATCAATCACGTGGTTGAGAAATTGTACCTTGGGAATCCAAAATTCATATTTAGAGAATTTAGCGTATAACTCATCTTTCTTAAGTAATTTCAGAATTGCCTTAAGATGTTCTTCATGTTCCTTCTTGTTCCTTGAATAGATAAGGATATCGTCAGTAAAGACAATTACAAACTTATCCAAATATGGCTTGCACACCCGATTAATGAGATCCATAAATACCGCCGGTGCGTTTGTCAAACCAAATGGCATAAGTTGGAACTCGTAATGACCATATCGAGTTCTGAATGCCGTTTTTGGAATATCTTCTTCACGTACTCGAATTTGGTGATAACCTGATCGCAAGTCTATCTTAGAATAAACATTGGATCCTTGTAGTTGATCAAATAAATCATCGATCC
Source organism: Tanacetum coccineum (assembly GCA_026074375.1). Taxonomy (NCBI): domain Eukaryota; kingdom Viridiplantae; phylum Streptophyta; class Magnoliopsida; order Asterales; family Asteraceae; genus Tanacetum; species Tanacetum coccineum. The sequence continues at coordinate 16,548 of BQNB010078653.1, read as the reverse complement.
TTAGGAGTGGATAACGATTATTTACTATCAGCTTGTTCAGTTCTTGGTAGTCAATGCACATTAGAAATGATCTATCCTTTTTCTTGACAAATAAGACCGGAGCTCCCTAAGGTAAGGAACTAGGCCTTATAAAGCCTTTGTTGGATAGCTCCTTTAGTTGGTCTGACAATTCTTTCATTTCGGACAGGGCCAATCGATAAGGTTCTCGTGCTACAGGTGTAGCACCAGGTATCAAATCAATTTGGAATTCCACTTGTCGAGTCGAAGGAAGACCCGAAAAGTCCTCTGGAAATAATTCAGGAAAATCTCGAACGATTGGTACGTCCTCAAGTCGCTTCTCCTCTGACTTGTCTTCAGTCTCCTTTGTAGTAACATATGCCAAAAAGATAGGGCATCCTTTTAGCATGTACTTGTGCGTTTTAGTGCACGAGATGATGTTCAAACGAGTCTCGTTTCCCCGGTTGCTTTCGTCACCATGAACAATTAAGGTTTCATTTCCTCAGGGAATACGAATGATTTTCTCAGCAAAAACAATGAAAGCTTGGTACTTTGCCAACCAATCCATACCAATTATGACGTCGAAACTACCAAGTTCTACGGGCATTAAGTCTATGTTGGAATGGGTAGATTTAGAAGTTAATGCTAAAACACCCTGATTGATGATATTAACCCAATTATTTCCCATCAGCTAGTTCAACATCATAATAATGATCTAAGGTAGTTGGTGTGATATCAATTTGGGAGCTAAATGTAGTAGACACAAAACTCCTAATTAGGCACCAGTATCCAAATAAGATAGGAAGCATAGCAGTTGTTTTAGAAGGACACGTACCGTAACGTGTTTGAGTATAGGTTTCGTCCCTGCCATGGCCTCTACGCCATTACAATTTGCGTAGAGCATTGCCCATTCACTTGGTTACACGGTTGTTGTTATTAGCTTTGGGGGGAAACTCCCTCTTGAATGTCCTGGGCTATCGCTTTTAAAGGCATGTAGCTTTCTGGGACCTGCCCCAGTGGCCCCTTTGGTTGTAGCTGTATTGGCATTTGCAAGAAAAAAAAAAAAAAAAAAAACAAAAAAAAAAAATACTGTCTACAGTACGGGCCAGGATGGCCAACTCTATTGCACTTGTGCATTTTGGAGCACACTGACCATCATGGTGTAGTTGGCATTTAGAAGCAAGAGGTTTGGATCTCCGTAAGGTTTATTCTCACAAGGACCCTCCAGCATAAAGCCCTGCCCATGTTTCTATCCTTCTTGTTCTGTATGTTGGTGTTGGTTATACATCTTGCATTCTTTTGTTTTCACTGTGTCGTCAGAAAAAATGCGTTTCTATACTTGTCCATCAGCTCAGTTCCAAATTCAATTGCATCTTGCATGGTCTTTGGCTTAGATTCCATTACACTTGAATGGGTATAAGTTGATGATAAATGAGTGTTTTGACATGGTTCAAGAGTCTAAACTCAAGTACTCTGAGTCTAGTTTTCAAAAATGTAAGATTTGTAAAAAGTTGATGTGGTTTGATTAATGAAATTTGTAAAATGGTGTAAGATGTCAAATATGCCAGAAAAACTGTTTTGAACTCTTGTGGTATTTGATCACTAAATCATAAAATAGGGCACATCTTTGCTTGGAACTGATATGGGAAGTACTTCTATATATTATTTAAAGTCTTCCATTGTCCCTAACCATAAAACCTTGGTTTAGTCACTCTAAAATTCAATATACTCATATGTGTCCAGATTTGGCTATTTTTGGAGTTAGGTATAAATGGTCGGGCATAAATCTTAAATAAATTCCGTAAAAATTATAGGAGATACCTAAGACACTTAATAATGACATATTTGAAGGTCTTGGTTAGTGGTTAACTTTAACGTGGCAGAACGGTTTCCCGTAATGGCATTAAAATTTGGACAGAATAGAGTATTTGTGTCTTTGTGAATAAAGTGTGATTTTACGACGTAACTAGTATATATTTGACTTAGTATTTTCGTCATCGAGTCCGAGCATATCGTTGAGAGTCTAATGTGTGTCATATTACTATTTTTAGGTCATTTGTAGAGGCACACTGATGACACCAAATAACGTTTATTTTATAGCATCATTTATCCCATGTATATTATCCATTTTGTATGATTATTGCAAAGAATTGTTACTTAATCGTTTGTATTTGAGAATTGCAGTAACTATGGAGTACTTGGTGAAGTTATGCTAAAAGGCACGTATTTTGGAGCATAAACTAAGAGTTCAAGAAAGTCTATTGATCTAACAGAAAATACGCCGTATTATTCTAGACCTATACGACGTGTCCAAGACTTTGACGAGCTAAAAGACCATTGCTTGACTTTGAAGAATACGCCGTATCCACATAAACGATACGCCGTATATAATACTTTGGTCAACGAAGAAGAACCAACTGATTTTACCTCAATACGTTGTATCCAACAAGAAAATACGGCGTATCCGTACCTGCACTTCACAGATAACCACGAAGGGAAGAAGTCCAATACACCGTATCCAGGAAAGGCAATACGCCGTATTTAAGATTTATGGGAATAAAATATTCTGGAAGATATCAAACATGATCCCTACTCCAAGAAACTCTAATACGCCATATCCAACCCATTGGGTATGCTGTATTGACCAGTTTCCAGACGCTATAAATAGAAGACCCTAAACTCAGTTTTAGGTATGCAAGTGAATCCCTAAGCCACCAAGTCAACCAAGAGATGAATGAAGGAGCATAAAATGTCAGAAAAGAGCCTCAAGATCATAGGAAAACTCTTGTAATCTTCGCGCAACCAAATACGCGTTCGATTAAGGTTTCTTTATTTTAATCGTTCATATATCAAACTGTGTGTAATTTTACAATGACTATCGGCTGTTACCTTTAAGTATCAGCCATGTTTATGAATATCTAATGTTTGTTTTGTTTATCTTGATTGCTTAATTTATCGTTGATTGTTGTTTATGTTTATCAATTTATATTCGTTTACATGCGTAAGTATACGACCTATCATTTAACTAGGTCTAGTCCTACATATTTAATGCGCTGCAACTTCGATGTTGTTTGTGCGTAGGCTAAGAGTCCGGGATAGCTCTCCATATTGAAATTTATATATCTAGAATCATAGGATCAAAAATATCGACCTATCTTTGCCCTTTGATTGTGAGCTTAGTTGAGCCATAAGGTGACCTTGGTACCAACAAGTACGTTCTAATCAATTGGTAAGGACTCGGACAGTGGACTACTAGTATATAAAGAGCCGTTAAGCAGTAAGTGGGTAAAGTTTCCATGAGTCGGGGTTTAGTAAGAGCACCATTATTAATCTCCTAAGATAGATTATAATTAACAAATGCTTGCTTTTGCGGATGCGTCTAATTATGATAGGATTAGCATGTCTAGGTCTTAGGAAGAAGTACCGCCTAAGTCTAGGAATGATATGCCCCTTTGAGATAAGACAATCATTGCACTAAATAAACAAACCTACGTTTTATCGGATTATTCATGGTTGATACATTTTTCTTACATTAGTTCTTGACCGCTTCTCTATCGTTTGCTTGTCTTCTTGTGTGTGTTTATTGCTTTACTTGTCATCAAAACCTTAGGTTAGATACACAAAACCGTGCCAGTCTCTCAGGCTGAATCCCCCTTTTTTGCATTAGTTTTAGGTTTAACTTAGATAACTAAAATACTGATAGAATTAGGATTTAACGTTCCCACTCTTAGTGATCGACACCCTATTTACCACGAAACTCCATCTGACTGGGTACACTGCCCGTTAAAGTGTTGTTTTTAGGTATAGTCGGCATAAAATAAATAGTAAAACTTGATACATAAATAACACCTACACAACGACACATCACTTCCGTTACAATCCAAGAGTTTATAAAGAAGCATTGACCGAATCTAGTTGGATAGAAGCCATGCAAAAACAACTCAATGAGTTTGAACATCTTAAAGTTTGGGAGCTTGTCCCCATCCAGATCGTGTTATGCTTATCACCATGAAGTGGATATACAAGGTTAAATTAGACGAACTGGGTGGTTTGTTGAAAAACAAGGCTAGGATGGTAGCGAGAGGATATCGTTAGGATGAAGGCATAGACTTTGAAGAATCTTTTGCTCCAATTGCACTACTTGAGGCCATCCGTATCTTTCAACCCATATGCTGCTTACATGAACAATCTCGTCTATCGAATTGGTTGTGAAGACCCCATCTGAATGACATACTTCGTGAGGAGGTCTACGTCAGTCAACCGGACAGGTTTGTTGATCCAGAGAATTCGAATCATATGTACAAGCTGAAGAAAGCTCTTTATGGGTTGAAACAAGCTCTACGTGCTTGGTATGATTTACTCTCATCGTATCTACTCTCTCAGAAGTTCTCCAAAGGAGCCATGGATCCTACATTGTTCATCAGACGGGAAGGCAAAGACATCTTACTGGTACAGATCTATGTACATGATATTATATTTGCCTCTACAAAACCTGAACTTTGTGAAACATTTTTCTAAATATATTTTCAAAATTCAAGAGTTCGAAGAAGGGCAAACTAATCATTTTCTTAGGACTCCAGATTTCTCAAAGTCCCAGAGGCATCTTTTTAAACCAATCCATATATGCTCTTAAGATAATCAAAAAGTATGGTATGGAAACCAGTGAACCCGTAGATACTCCCATGGTGGATAAATCCAAACGGAAGGATGTTTTTTTATCACAAGGGAAAGCCGTTGATACCTACACGTTCTATGGAATGATTGGCTCCCTATATTAGTGACATCCTAGTAAACCCAGAACATTAATTGTTGGTATGCATGTATGTGCCCGGTATCATGCCAAGCCTACAGAAAAGCACTTTACCATGCAGTTTAAGCAAAAACTTTCAATACCTAAGAGGAACCATTAACATGGGTTTGTGGTATTCGAAGGATTATAGTATTGCACTAACAGCTTTTACAGACGCTGATCACGCTGGTTGCCAAGATACCCGAAGAAGTACATTTGGAAGTATGCAGCTATTTGGCGATAGATTAGTGATTTAGTCGTCTAAAAAGTAGAAAAGCACAACCATATCGAGTACAGAAGCTGAATACATAGCCTTGTCAGGATGTTGTGTTCAAATACTTTGGATGACATCATATTTGACTGACTATGGCATTAGGTTCAACAAAATTCCTCTATACTGTGATAACAAGAGTGCCATTTCCTTATGCTGTAACAACGTCCAACACTCCCGATCCAAGCATATTGACATCAGATATTACTTCATAAAGAAGTAAGTGGAAAATGGGTTGATGAATCTCTTCGTATCAGATCCAGAATCTTAGCTTGGCAGGATATCTATTACCCAGGCATTTGGACGAGAACAACTTGACTATCTTCTCAACAAGCTTGTATGAGGAAGTGTGTCTCCTGAAAGTGCTGAATGTCCTGAATAAAGTAGAGGACGAGTAATGGTGGTAACTCGTTATGTATCCTATGTATCATATGTAAATAGGAAAATATAAAAACACAAAAAGATTTTCAATTGTTTTATAAAATTTTACAAAAAGAAAATAGAAAAATATAAAACCAGAAAACAAAATAGAAAATTAAAAAATCAAAAAATATAAAAATATGTTTTCATGACCTGTCTCTTGAAAATAAATAACATTTACGGCCTTAGAAATGTCATTCAATAATGATACGAGGCTATAAATGAAGTTCGAGCAGAAGTTCTAAATGTTTTCAAAACATGTCAATGGCTTGCTATTTTTTCAGATAGCAACCCGCTCTTCAACTTAAAGGCAATTATTTTGACAAAAATAAAACTTGTCCTCTTAATGGGAAATTCATTTTTCTCGGGTATGAATTACTTTATATTCATACAAAGGCTTGTGTTTACTTTGCAACACAACCCGTATTTTCTATATAAAATAAATGTACGTGTCAGTGCATTTATTTGTCAAAATAAGAGAAATCTTATTTTTTTTATGGTGTTGATTTTAAAATGAATTTAATCATCTCAAAGTTTCATCAGAAAATAATTTTTAAAGGCATTTGACCACTCAAACAATGACTACGGCTCTTTAAATAGAAAACATGTCATTATTTGAGGGAGAGAAAATGTCAAATAATCTTCTTTAAAAAATCATCATGTGATAAAAGGAAAAATGTTTTAAACAATAACGGATTAATATTTAAAGGGGAGTTGATTAAATTTAACTTATTTGAGCTTTATTTGTTATGTGTTTAATCCTTTAAGGCCTTAATAATTAATATAAGTAGCTTAGTCTAGTAGTTAAAACCTTAGGACTAATTGCGGCCAAAAGTCTAACTAGATTTTGCCTTAGGAATGTTATTAAATAAAAATGCAAGGAAGTATAAACATTTGGGGGAATTTTTGCAAAAACTCAAAGTTTTACAACAAAAACACCCCCTACCCGCTCGTCCCACTCCACACAAACCAAACACACCCAAAAAAATTTCTCTCCATTGATTATACTCGGCCAACTCAAGAACACCTTCAAATCGTGACTTTTAATCCTTAAGGTAAACTACAATCTTGTTTCTTATATCCTTAACATCACCTAATCAAATGAGGAATAGCACAAAACATAAGATTTTGCTCGAAAACCCTAAAAATTGGTCTAGGGTTCTTCAAAATCAAAAGTTTGTTAAATCTTAAATTGATTGGGGGGTTTTTTGCTTATCTAGGGGTGTAGGTTACTCGTTTGAATTAGTTTTTTTTGGGGTTAAGTATTGAATGAGTTATGCATGATTTATGGCTCAAAAATTAGGGATATTTGGTTAGAACATGAAAATGTTAGTGGGTTTATGTTTAGGTAGTGTTCGAATGTATCTTTGAATGTGTTAGAGTAAGAAAATTCAAGCTTGAACAACAAAATCACTTAATGAGTCGTTAGCAAAACGAGTCGTTATACTCATTTTATGGCTAAAGTGGTATTGTTTATGGTAAATTCTTGCTATAAATGATTCATGTGTTGTTTGTAAGTGCTTAGGATCATGTTTAATTGGATAAGAAGCTAGAAAAATGAAGTTTGTGTTTTTTGTGAAAATTAACTCTAGGCGATTTATACTTGTGTAACACTGGGCGATTTATACCTCTTTAAAACTGGGCGATTTATACATGTTTTAAAATTGGGCGATTTATACCAGTTTTTACACTGGGTGATTTATACCAGTTTTACACTGGGCGATTTATACATGTTTTACACTGGGCGATTTATACCTGATTTAAATTAGACGAATTAATACCAAGATTACCACTGCTTATTAATACCACCACAAACTAGGCGATTTATACCAATTTTGACTAGGCAGAATTATACATATAATTACCAGGCGATTTATACCATTAATTTTCAATAGTGATTTATTTCGGGTAAATTCGTAGTTTTCGTATGTGAATTGCTAATTGACTATGTGTTTAGACAATAGTTATTCTGTTGACCTTCCAATTTAGACTTACTGATCATTGCCATCGACCTGGTTTAAAAATAGTATGCCTGATAAACTGTGTTTAATCCCTAGTTAATTATCACAACTTAAATAGCTATCTGCATGTTCCAAATTGTCAATCAGTATTATATATATGTTTGAATATAAACTGTATTGGATAATTCTTAGCAGAACCATGAATCCTTATGCTTAACAAATTGCTCTTGATGACGCCTTGGTTGCACCTGAGAATCGAGTCACGATTGGCAGATGCAACATGAGAATTGATCCCACAAAGACTCCAAAGGAACCCACTTATCAAGTTGTCTTAGATTCTCTTGCACTCACTACATGCTATCCAGCTTTCCTAATCATAGCAGAATTCCCAGAAATATATATGCATTAGTTCTGGCACAACATCACCAAGATTAAAAATTCATCCTCGTACAAGTTCAAGCTAGACAAGAAGAAATGAACAATTGATGTAGAAGTCTTTCGTGACATCCTCCAGATCTGTCCTAGACTTCCAAATCAAGAGTTTGTTGTAGATCCTTCTTTTGATCTAGAAATTATCTCATTTATTAAGGAACTTGGGTACATATGTGATATTGATTCTGTAACTAAGGTGTATACAGATCATATGCACCAACCTTGGAGAACCTATGTTGCAGTCATCAACAGATGCCTTTCTGGGAAAACCACAGGTCTTGATAAGATCAGACTTTCAAGAGCACAAATCCTGTGGGAGATGTATTTCAACCAGAATGTTGACTTTATTGAACTAATTTGGGAAGACTTTATGTTCCAGACAGACAATAGAGACTCCAAGAAACAAGAGAAAATATACTATCCTAGATTTACAAAGACTGAGAAAAGCAAAGGGATTGAATTGTTGTCTGAAGCCGCAATACTTGAGGAAGCTCAGTTGCAAAAGGCTATCAAAAGAATCAAACAAGAAACAGAAATTCATCAAGCAGGTGGCTTAAGTAAGGGAGCTAGTTTAGAACCAGAGGTTCCCGATGAGCAAAAAAGCAAGTCAACTAACACAAGTGAAGGAACTCGTTTAAAACCAGGGGTTCCCAATGTGTCCAAAGCTAATTCTTCTAAGAGTGAGTATGAATCTTAGGGAGATAGTGATGATGATGATGATGATGATCAACAAGGTAATGATGAAAGAACTGAATCTAATAATGACAAAGATGTTTATATCAATAAGACATATAAAGAAGAAGAAGATAGGTTTGTACATACTCCTAATGACTATGTACCTACTGATGATGAAAATATAGATGATGAAGAGTATGATCGTATCAATAAGGAGATGCATAGTGATGTGAATGTAGAGTTGAAGGACATAGAGCTAGAAGGTGAAGGGAAAGACGATAAAGAGATGACTGATGTTGGTCGTGTAGATGCTGAGCACGAGAACGTTAATCAAGAGGTTGTAGGTGATCTAGTCAAGGATGTTGATCAAGCAACAGTTACAGCTGCTCCTGCTACAAAGAAGATTGAAGTTCCACTACCAATTTCTTCTATGTCATCCGACTATGCCACTAAATTTCTCAACTTTGATAACATTCCCTCAGCCAAGATTGGAATTATCTTCAATTATGGACCATCAAAGTCCACACATGAAGATCAAAGTAGTTTAGACCTTCACCACTCTCACGTACCTGTTTCGGTATACCCAGAAACTTCGACCTGCTCCAGGCAACAACCATTCCTCTATATATTCCACCATTCATCCCTCTTCCACAACAATCAACACCAATACCAACACCAATACCAACACCAACAACTACAGAAACAACAATCTCAACCACTTCTGCTCCTGATTCCTCAACCCTTACTGCTATCCATCAAAGACTTTCTGACTTGGAAAATGAAGTCAAGCCACTTAGAAATGTTGATCATAGTTCAACTATTCATACAACAATTAAGTCTGAAGTTCCAACCGTTGTTAAAGAGTACCTTGGAACTAATCTGGATGGTACTCTTCATAAAGTGATCCAGAGACATACTGCAGAACTTATTAAGGAACACTCTGTTCTAGCAGATGTCATAGAAATACTCCAATAGCAACAAAAACCTCAGAAAAGTGCTTTTGATATTCGCAAGATCAAGATGGAACAAGTAGGAAAAAAACAAGAGACCAAATACACCATCACTTCATCTGATACGGCTGAATTACAATAATTTAATCCGAAAAGAACCTTGTTTGAGACAATGAATAAAACTAAGTCATTTAACAAAAACACCAAGCACAAGGCTCTATATCATGCTCTTATGGAATCTATTATTAAAGATGAAGATGCCATGGAAAAAGGTGTTGCAGAAAGGTTAAAGAAGAGAAAGCCAGACGATGCTGACAAAGATGAAGGCCCTCCTGCTAAACCAAACCAAGGGTTGAAAGGAAGAAGACGAGTAAAGATACTAAACCATCAAAGAAGGCCAAGATAACTAAAACCTCCAAAGGCACCACCAAATCGCAGCCAAAATCTACTGGCAAGTCTGCACAAGCAGAGGAGACAATGTTTGAGGTTGGAGACTCTTAAGTTCCACAAGATCTTGGAGAAGACATGGGTAACACTGATGGACCACCTATTATCAAGGTTGACCCAAAGGATTGGTTTAAGAAACTTGAAAGGCCTCCTACTCTAGATCCTGAGTGGAATAAATGTAAAATAGTTGATAATAAGCCTACTCAGAAATGGCATAGTGACCTTGCCAAAGCAGAAAAACCTTCCAAACATTCGATGATTTAATGAGCACTCCGATTGACTTCAGTGCATTTTCCATGAACCGCCTGCAGATTAGTGATCTCACACAAGATATTCTGATAGGATCGGCTTACAAGCTTCTCAAAGACACTTGCAGGAGTTATGTCTAGCTCGAATATAATATGGAAGAATGTTACAAAGCTCTGAATGATCAACTAGATTGGAATAACCCTAAAGGTGATAGATATCCATTCGACTTAAGCAAACCACTACCTCTGGTTCAATCAAGAAATTGTCAGATTGTCTCGGTTGATTACTTCTTCTACAATGACTTGGCATACTTTTAAGGAGGAAGCACCGGCAGTTAATACACGACTTCTTTGACAAAGACGAAGGCTGCTAAGTATGATCTGCAAGGAATTGAAGACATGGTACCCAACTTGTGGAGTCCTATAAAAGTAGCTTATAACAGACATGCTCTTTTAGGCACTCCACATTGGAGATCCAAAAGACAAACCTTCTATGGATATGCTAGTAATAGGGTGTCCAAACATGATGTGTACTCCGCCAAAAGAACTCTATCATTGATAAAAGTCCAAAAGTCAACCGTATGGCTAGATATGATCATCTTGAGGAGATTGAAGTTTGAAGATCAGATCAGCAATTGTACAAGTTCATGAAAGGCGACTTTCTACGACTTCATCTAAATGACATCGAGGACATGCTAATTCTCATTGTTCAGAACAGACTCTTCAACCTTAAAGGTTTGGACATTATGCACCTGGTTCATCCTTACGTATGTTCACAAGACGTATTGTAATCCAGAAGCAAGTGGAAGATCTTCAACTTGGTGTCGAAAGATACCAAAAAAAGCTCAACATCTTAAGACCACTGACGCATAAAGCTGGCATCACTGACCTAGAACCATGTAGCACATACTCTAACCCTTAAGGTGTCATCTATTTGGACAAGTTAGAGAGAAACAGACTAGTGTATTCTGCGCGAGTCTGCATCTACAGCGGTGACGGTAACACTGCAAGCAGTATCAAGATAAACTCAAAGACATACTCAACAACTTGGAGATGGGGTATACAAGTGTCATGCCAAGAAGGAGATGGAGTAATTTGGACAAGAAACGGTCTCGCATCATGATGAAAGACATTAATTGGCAGTTGCTGGAAAGAAGGTTGATGAGAAGCTTGGAAAAGTTTGTTGGTGGAAGGGAATATGAGGAAGACCTTAGACTGCTTTAGTGGACAATATAACTTTGTCATATTTTGTTCTACTACTTCAGGTCATTTCTCATAATTATTTTAACACCCCCAAATTTACACGCAGCGGAACTAACAATTGGGTGTTAATTCATAGCACAATGACATAAGAATATAAAGAACGACTCGAAAAGAGACGTTATAAAACATTAGTTCCATTCTTGAAATCAGAGTCAAAGTAGTTCCACAAATCAATCACCATAAAACAACTAATTTTCAAGACATCAACATAAAGATTTTGAAGAATGGAACAAGACAAGTTTATGAAAACTTTTGCGCAATGCTCCTCGTCTATGCCAAGTCATCATCCTTGATTACCTGAGATAAAACATGCTAAAAAGTCAACGAAAACGTTAAGTGGATTCATAGAGTTTATAAGAATAAAAGTTAGAACAAAAGCAAAATTCATCGAGTGACTTGTTGCACGGACAAGCCATATATTAGGTCTTTATTCATTAACTTATGACACCGAACCTTGACAATAATGCAAATCATATGCATTCTCGTTTGCCCCTAAAGTAGGTATTATTGCCTCATACCTATAGATTCTCAATACAAATTGTCTGTTAACTAGTTGGGGTGATCAAAAGGATTTGAGTCAAGCCCTCGGACAGGGTGGTCAACCCAATAGATCTATTAATTGTACTAGCGTTCACCCCTACAAGGTGATTAATAGTTTATGATATTAGGGACTTTGGCAATAGCTACTCAATGTCAATAATCATATAATCGGGTCGAGCATACCAAAAACAACTTGTGGTTCGAGAGAGAGAGCGCTCGCGTGCGAAGCATGTATCTCCGCTCAGCGGGGTATAATAAAACATTTAATTTTAAAGATAGACATGAACTCATCGTGTATAGAAGTAGTGATTTTAGAAATCTCAACGAAGAAGACGAATGCCAACGATCAACCGCGACCTATAATAGTGGCGCATAATTAAACTCACACTTATAATAAGATGTAAAGTAGTACGAATAAATAGATACATATTTATATATATCGGCATGTAGTAATATCCTATGCTTAAGAATCTATGAATGAGAATCACTAAAAATGCTACACTTATATTTCTTGAAATTTTACCAGTTTTTACTAGACGTTAACCACACTTAAAGAGATACCAGATGGTCGGATCCGACGTTCTCCTTCTATATCTACCCACTTATATATGTTATTAAACCTCAGTAGCTTTCCCTAAAATCATAGCCAATTTTAACCATTTCTCAAAAATGCGCTAACGCAAAATATCCCAAAACAAGGTTTGCTGGACTTTGCATAAGTTTTGATATCATAAAGATGCTACTGTGTGAATTTCGTAAAAAAATATTAAGTTTTGATCCGCCTTCTCACTATATCTTTACATCCTAAATTCTGGATCAAATTTACAGTTTCGACAACCATTTTTGTAAAGACCTTTTGACCAACTTATACTTATTGAAAATTCGCGAGGCCTCCTTCGTTGAAAAGTAGACTCGCCGAACTTAGTCTTAACCTCTGGAAAACCTAGAAAAGCTTTTAAATTGACCAAGATATGGTACTTGCAAAGCGACCAAAAATTCTGCATAAAAACACCCTATGCAGAATTTTACCATTCCACATTCCAAACTTCTATCGGGCATAACTTACTCGTTTTTAAGAATTAGAAGTCCTGATTTATATCAAAACGAAAATTAGAATGACCTCTATCATATTAGACAACAAACTATCAGTTTACAACATCAGAAATTTTCCAAATGATACACCCAACTTTTTGACCTACTCGACTAACCTAAAAGTGTTTCAAAACCAACTCCAATCATTATCAAATAGGCATTCACCAATCATTAAAATAAATAAGCTCTCAAGGCTTAAAATAGGCATTCACGAATATTACAAATTGACGATCTTAATAAAAATTGACTAATATGTAAAAGTAAATTCATCAAAATGTATAGAATAAATATGAGATTAGAAATAGTAGTGACCTTAAATACGAAATGTTACTCTCCTCCCTTAAAGGAGCGGGGTTCCGTCCCCCCCCCCCCCCCCCCCCCCCCCGGTGCTCAATTCGCCTTATTTGTCGTCGGTTTACTTGCTAAAAGATGAGGATACGGCCTTGATTTAGTTGTTTGACCTAATGGTCCATGATTCTTACAGGATCCTCGATTATTTGTAGCTTGATGACTAGTCGAAATGAATCTAGTGGAAAGACAAGTTTTAATGAGGTAAACGTCACACCTCGGTTCAAGAGCGAAAGGTGAGTAAGGAAATGACTACTCAGTTTTCGTGGTAGTTTAAGTTGTATAGCTTGCTAACGTGTTCGAAGAGTTCAATAAAATAATTAAGTAGGATATCAACCGAATATGAAATAAATAATAGTTAATGCATGAAATGTTCGCTTTTTGGGAATATAAATAGAAAGTTGATTTTGATAAAAAAAAATGGCGACTACTCCCGGCGTAGCATGGTCCTTCCTGAATTATACATAGGTGATCAGGCTATCTATAATTGAGGACTAACGATGCAATGCTCGTTTTTGTCAAACTAGTGTTATGTATATAATGGTATTAAATGGTTTTATAATGTAGTAAAATAGCTCTTAAAGTGAATGTAAAATAGCTCATATGATGACAACAAAATACTTTATAAGATGATAGCAAAATGGTTTATAGTATAGTAGCAAAATGGTTTATCGAATGATTCTGAAAATGTTTATAAGGTCTTAGTCAAACGATTTGTGAAGTCATCTAAACAATTCATAAAATAAAAACGAAATAGTATATAAGATGACAATAATTTAGTTTATAGAAAATTAGTAAAATAGTTTATGAGCTAACAATAAAATGGTTTATAAGATGACATCAGGGTTGTGTATAAAGCGATAGATCTTAGCAAGTATAAAGAATATTCGAACAAACATAGAAGTATTCTGAGAAAATGAACATAGAGAGCCATTTGTTCCAACATATCGCGAATCGAAATGCTATAGAGAGTCATTTGTAGAATTTATCGTTGCAAACGAAAAAACGAATTGATCATAATAATAGTGGCTAGAAGTAGGCATCAAAGGTATCAAAACATAGCAATACTCAAAAGAAATTAGTGTATGGAGTTATTCGATCGACAACATAAACGTAGAGGGTTGTTTGATATCGGCTGAACTTAGGAGTTGACTTTTTGGTGGTATGATTCTTCAAATTCACACGAAGTAACGAGGAAAAGAATGAGGTGCTAACGAGCCAGAAACTAAGAAACACGGCGACGAAACAACAACAAAGATAAACCCTTCACTTATCTGATAACAACTAACACAAAGGAGACGAATACGAATAAAAGGAATCGATTGAAGTTTATTAACTATAAAAGAATTACCCATAGAATCCACACGTGCGTCCTAAATTTATTTATTAACATGCTCTCATTAATAGCATTACACTCGTAATTAATGTATGCCACTTTTCCAAAAAGTTTCTCTTTTTAGAAAGTTACTATTTTAGGAAAGCTTCTATTTTTAGAAAGTTATAATTTTTAGAAAGTCCGGATATTCGAAGACACTAATATTTTCTAATAAAAATATTACTTTTTCCATGAACACCGACACCCCAATAACCGAATGCTTAACCTTATTTTCGACGTTATATTCATATATAAAAAGTTTCTATTTTTAGAAAGTTTATCTTTTTAGAAAGTTCCCATTTTTAGTAAATTCGGACTTTCGAAGACATTAATATCGTTAAATAAAATATTATGTTTTCGATAATACCGACCCATCCATTATTTGCCTTTATATATATATAAAGTTTTCGAAAATAGACTTCTTATTTTTAAACGTGACCGGACGTACCCAATAATTTATTAGTCATGAAATAATAGTCATTAACGTTTTGCAAGCTCAAACGGACACTAAAACGCTCAAAATCCCTTTTTTACAAAAATCAGCAACTACTTCAATTTTTCTAAAATGACAAATCGCTAACTTTCACCCCAATGTTTTCCTATCGTCTAGCATTTTTAGACCAAACCTCACGAATTTTTGTAGAAACGTCATAATAAACAACTTGTATGTTTTAACGGAAGACCGGTTCGGACCAGAAAGGGTCCGAATCCCAAGTTAAAAACTGCATCAACTCATTTTTTTTGAAAATAGTTGTAGAAATATCTTTACAAAAACGCAGATCTGTATTTTGACCAAAATCCCCACTTTTATACACTTTCAGGCCTAGTTTCTTTTTTGTGCATAGAAAACGACATTCCGGACAACTTTTGTGTTTTGGCCGAGGGTCGAAACGGAGCAGAAAATGACCAAATAACCCTTTTACGATTCTGCGCAGATTTAATATATAACCAAAGTGCTGAATTTTTCATATAAAATTTTCTAAACATCATTCGGCCATAAAACCTTTGTTTTTGAGAGTTACGGGCCGTGCCTTATATCGAATCGAACATAAAAACAAGCTCTAACATATTCTGTAGTCAAAAATTAGTTTAGACATTTTTATGACACCTAAAAATAGCTTTCAAATTTTCTTCATTAAACGACCCGTTCTGAAACTCATCCAAACACCATTTTCTCATCACAACAACTTCACAACTCACCTATACTAACTTATCTCCATCATCTAACCACTTTCAAACAATCAATTATTCATCCAACACCATCCTAGCGCACAAACGTGTGAATTCCACAACAAACAAGTTAAGTATAAAAATATACGCATGAAAATAATATAGAGAAGGGTTTTTAAGATGCTCACACGAACGAGTATGAGCGAGAATAAAATCAAAATGCGGATCCTTCTTGATTCCTTTTTCTTAGTCGAATGAATACAAAACCCCAAAATAATAAACCCTTGGCTACTTGATCACTCAAATCTTTAAATAAACCTTAATCTTAAAACCTTCCTAATTCCTAATTCGGGGATGATAAAAATATGAGGTTTTCGCCTACGAAAACCAATTCGAGTCTATTTTCCATAAATACAGAGCCTACTGCCCAGAAAGTTTCAGATCCTAGGTGAAATTACCATTTTACCTTTCAATACGATTGCAATTTATTTTTCTTGATTTTACATCTTCACCATTTTTAATATATCTCCTAAACCGTGTGTCCACAAAGGCCGAAACGACCGCTCAAAT
>BQNB010078652.1:0-30484 GCA_026074375.1 Tanacetum coccineum | reverse complement strand
GATTAGTGATTGTATGTTAAAGGTGATGATTGTTTGTTTGATTAGGTGATATGTTGTTTGATTGTGATTTGGTTTGGTTGAAACAAGTTAACTTAAAGTCGATAGTGAAGTTTTGTCAACTTAGGCAAAAGGTAGTGAAAAATATGAGTCAAAAACGCAGTGAAGAATTGTCAAAACGCAATGAAGAATCTTGAGATTTGATCAAAACACAACCAATTAAAAAATTGGGTAGAGTCTCCCCTAGTCAAAACGCAACGAAAGTCTTCAAAACGCAACCTGCAGTCAAAACGCAACCTCAAGGTCAAAACGCAACGACCAAAACGCAACCTCTAATGAGACAAAACGCAGTACAATAGTACAACACAAAACGACAAAACACAATGTACTTTCTTCACCAAAATGCAACGAAGAATGTCTCAGTAGGTCAAAACGCAACGATGAAAAAAACGAATTTTTTCACCTAAAAACACCTAAAAATCACCCTTTTTAACGTTTTCACTTGGTTTCTTTTGCACAACTTGGTCCTATAAGGTTATAACAACTATAAAAACACTAACTTTAACATCACAAACATGAGAATCAAAGAGTGTCAAGAATAAGACCATAAACCTTCAAAAACCAAACTTTTGATCTAAACTAACCAAGGAAACGCACACACAATCTAGCTAATCATCCCATGTGCTCTGATACCAATTGTAGCATACATGATATCATAACACAAGCAATAGATGATGGGTTGGCTACTTAATCTTAGAGAGAGAAATTGATACTTCTAGAGAGAGAAAGTGCAAGATCAAGTGATAACATAAAATGAACAACCAACCCCTTTCCATGGCTGGAAAGGGGGATTATATACATGTGTTTGTGAGCTCTATGGGCTTGGGTATGGGCCTAACACTTGGGTAAAAGACCCGGCCCAATACCGAAAGTCATACGCTTACTTTCTGACTACGAGCTTTGCTATACTAAACAATACACGGGGGTGACCGAGTCTTTTTTATAATCCTAACAATTGTGATTTGGTTTGGTTGAATTAATGTTAACTTAATGTTGATAATGAAACTTAGGCAAAAAGCAGTGAAGTTTTGTCAAAACGCAGTGAATAATCGTCAAAACGCAATGAAGAATCTTGAGATTTGATCAAAACGCAACCAATATGAATCAAAACGCAGTGTATAATTGTCAAAACGCAATGAAGAGTCTTGAGTTTCGATCAAAACGCAGTGAACTAGTCAAAACGCAATGGAATCTTGAGACTTGATCAAAACGCAACCAATTAAAAAATTGGGCAGAGTCTCCCCTAGTCAAAACGCAACGAAAGTCTTCAAAACGCAACCTGCAGTCAAAACGCAATGACCAAAACGCAACCTCTAGGTCAAAACGCAATGATCAAAACGCAACCTCTAATAAGAGGATTCGTTAGTTAGAAAATCAAAATGGGTCGTTTTTAGGGTTTTAACAAAAAACGCATGGGTTTGTGGATCAAGGGATCAAACAAGAGTTTATATAGGATATAACAAGGCTAATGAAAGTTCTAAAATAGAAAATGAGCTTATTGAACAAGATTTGAGCTTACTTGAGCTTAAATGGGTCGTATGAGCTTATTTAGGTTCGTACGCTTAGAAACGACTTTAATGGCTTATTTCTCTTGATTATTGGCTTCTATTCTGATCTTAGGGACTTCTCTTGATCTTCCTGGTCTGATTTAGAACTCCATTTGAGTGGTGATGAAGATTTGAGGTGTGATTGAAAGGGTTGCTTGGATACGGCTTATATAGTGCTTAAAACCCTTGGTGCCTAAGTTTTATGCTTGGAGTAGGGATCAAGGTGCTAGAGTAATGACTAAGGAAGGTTATAGGGTGAGTATAGAAGGCTAGAAAACTAGCTATGCAAGGTGTGGGGTGTGGAGGGGGTTCGGCAGCCATAGGGGTGACAAGGTGGTGTTTGTTTACTTGGTGGGTGTAGGAACCCGTCTAACACTTCATATGCCGAACCACACGGATCAAATCAAGAAAATAAGAAAGAGAGGTAATGGTGTAAAGAGAGAGAGAAGAGAGAGATGAGAGAAAAAAGAGAGATTTAGAAAATAGATATTATGAGATTTGTGTGACTTAGATATTTTCATATGGAAAATATCTATATATATAATTTTTCTGTTTCATTTTTATTGTTACCATTATGAACCATCTCATTAATTTGGCTTTATTTAGCAATTTGTCCTAATGGTAATTACTTTTAGGGGCTGCTATGATTTTTTTTATGGAAATTTCATATGGGGTGTTAATAAAGATAAGAACAGTGATATACAAATAATAGCAATGTATATTAATACACAACTATCGGTAATTGTCTGTTTTTCTTTAAAGACATGGCTAAAAAACACAATGCTTAATATTGAACATAACGTAATGGGTCAAAACCAATTATTTTTGTATGGGGATCGACATACTTAGATTTATTGTGCAATAAGGATTGTTTGGACATAACCTGTTTCAGGGGCTGTTTGGGCGGAATATGTAACACCCCCAAATTGGGGTCACAGCGGAATAAGGGTCCGGGGCGTGTTACTTCTCAGATCAATAACACAAGATTTATTTAAAACGACCAAAAAGGTTCGTTTAAAACTAATTAAATTAGATTTAACAAAGTATTTGTTACATAAGCCTAATCTTCACATGCTCACTGTTCAAAATACAAAGATTTTCTAGCCCATACATTATACAAAAAGTGTAATCGACAAAAAATTCTTTAATGCATGAATATCCAAATCAAAAAACCACCGAATGTATCTATTGTACCCTTGTGCTATACTGATACCCCCTGAAAAAACATTGCTTTAAAACGTCCCAACAATAATGTTGGTGAATTCATAGGTTTGATAAACAATATTGTAGCTGAACCACAAGATTTCCCGAAGTGTAAGATAAGGATGCAACAGATATCAGACAACATATAAAGTGTAATTACCGTTGCTCTAAGCCACACACTGAAGGCTTGACATGAATAATACCAAATACATGGGCCTACATTGCCCCGTGGGAACTCATACATGAATCACAGTCCCGCAAATCGCCATAACAGGGTAGCCCAACTCAGTGCCATTAAGGTCATTAGAGTTCCCTCCGCACAGGTTTGCCAACTTTTTTCTGTCCCTGATCGCCTCTGGAATTTTAGCGTTTTCAACTCAACATTCCCTCCAACATCCCTCCATTCTTGGATTGTTCTTTCTTGAGGTTCTCCGGCTTCCGAGCTTCAGTCTGAGCATTCAAAATTTGTTTAGGAAGATCCAAGCCAATGGTCATGACTAAGGCTCGAACTCTTAGTGGTTGATCTCTCTCCTTCCTGCTTAAAGCATCAGCAACAACGTTTGCCTTTCCCGGGTGATATCGAATCTCACAATCGTAATCACTGAGCAACTCTAACCAACGTCGTTGTCTCATGTTTAACTCTTTCTGATTAAGAATGTGTTGTAGACTCTTATGATCAGTAAACACCGTGCACTTGGTTCCATACATGTAGTGCCTCCAAATCTTGAGAGCGAACACTACTGTTCCAAGTTCCAAATCATGAGTCGTATAATTCTTCTCATGAATCTTCAGTTGGCATGATGTATAAGCAATCACCTTTTTTCTTTGCATTAACACAGCGCCTAAACCCTTCTTTGAAACATCGCAGTATGCGATAAAATCTTCGCTTCCTTCAGGTAAGGCCAGGATTGGTGCACTGCACAACTTTTGCTTTAACAGTTGAAAAGCTGCTTCTTGTTTATCACCCCAAACAAACTTGACCTTCTTTTGGGTGAGCTTGGTCATCGGTTTGGCGATCTTCGAAAATCCTTCAATGAATCTTCGATAATACCCTGCAAGACCTAAAAATTGACGAATCTCCGTTGGAGATGCCTAATCTTTAATAGATTTGATCTTGGCGGGATCTACGTGAATGCCCTAACTATCAATCACGTGACCAAGGAACTGTACTTTGGGAATTCAAAATTCACAAAAACTTGAGAAAATTTATTGGCATACAACTAGATCACTCCTCTTTCTTAAGCAATTCTAAGATTAGCTTAAGGTGCTCTTCGTGTTCCTGCTTGTTCTTTGAATATATCAAAATATCGTCAATAAAGACGATCACGAATTTATCCAAATATGGTTTGCACACCCGATTCATAAGGTCCATGAATACGGCAGGTGCGTTTGTCAAAAAAAAACATGAAGGTGTGAGTTAATCAGCATTTCGTGTTGTATCCATACGGCAAACTTGAAATTCATAATGGCTGTAACGGGTTCTAAAAGCGGTCTTCGGAATGTCTTCTTCTCGAACCCTCAGTTGGTGATAACCCAACCTTAGGTCGATCTTCGAGAGACACTCGAAACCTTGAAGCTGATCAAATATATCGGTCAATTCTGTGCAGTAATAACTGATTCTTCACCGTTAGCTTTTAATTCCCGTATAATCAATGCACATCCTGAATGATCCATCTTCTACTTAGACAATCGGACCCCAGCTCCTAGGTGATGAACTAGATCTTAAAAGCCTTTGTTCAGATAGTTCTTTTAGTTGCTACCGACAACTCTTTCATTTCATAAGGTGTCAATCATAAGGCGTAACGAGCTACGGGTGCAGCACCAGGTATCAAACACTCTATATCAATCCTTACATCATCTCTCAGTCGAAGCATCGACGCGAGGAAGACCCAAAGCAATGTTACCTCTCTCTAACAGAGCGCAAACACACGCGCACAACATCTCGCCACTACCCTAGATCTAGTGAGTATACACAAGAGCGCGAGCGACCATCCACAAGTCTGATCGTCCCTCTCTACAGGTCACGACTCACGACATTCTCCGGTCATTATTTATAACAGTGTCTGAACAGTGTAGATAGTGCTCCACACACCACATTGATTATATGGCCATCCTTTTCCATTACACCTTTACAGCATGTACATCTTCAGTTTATTAGAGTAACTTCTTATATGTATGCACATTACGATCTCTTCAGCGTGATCCCTCGGGTGCTTCGTTACCGATGAACAAATTAATGTGTCATTTCTCTCTTAGGGTAGATAAACGAACCCAAATCTTCTCGGACAGTCAAACATCAATGATTGCTTTGTACCTTGCCAACCAATCATACCAATTATAGCGTCGAACTATCCAAGTTCTACGGGCATGATAAATTTATGTTGAATGGCGAGTTGGCTTTCAAGGAAATTTAATATGCAACCCCTAGAATAGTGTTTAAACCTAATTATCATCCCGTCAGCTAGTTCAACATCATAAAGTGATCTAAAGGTAGACGTTGAGCTGATAATATCCAGTTTCACAACCTAAACTGACAGTAGACACAAAACTCCTATCGGCACCAGTATCAAATAATATAGAAGCATAGCGGTTGTTGAGAAGGAACGTACCCGTCACGATGTTGGAGTCTGGTTCTAATGTCCCTTAGCATGTCCCAACTGGACATTCTATTATTTGGCTGGTACAATATCAGTCTACACAGTCATAACCAACTTAGATTTCCACGGTTTTTTGTTGTTCTTCAGCTTTAGACATTCCCTCTTGAAGTGTCCTTGAACTCCACACTCAAGCAAGTAGATTTCTGGCCTAACTTCTCCCAGACTCCCCACTATATCTGAGTTTCATGACAATTGTTGTGCATTTCCCGCTCACTTCCTACATAAGATCACATGGGAAAAATGGCCAACTATGGTGCATTTTGTGGCATTTTAAGAGCACATAAACCGTCGTGGAGATAGTAACAGGTTATCGGCATAGGGGTTTAGATCCCCCGTTCATGGCACTTCTTACTCTTCTACCTATCCCTTCACAGTATAGGCCCTGCCAGTGTTCTCCCACTATGATCTATCTGATTATATAGCGCTTAAGATATTGGTTCTATCTATCACTAGATCGAGTGGAACTTTCTAGCACACGATACAGATTAATTCACACACACACACATCCTTTACCGTGTATACACACACACAGCCATCTCAGCATGGTGAGATCAGGTAATCTTCTTCTCTCCTCAACACACCTTTTACACAATTCCATCTCTTAGTTTAAAGGTACATCCATTATCCAGATACCACCTGTCTCGTCAACAGTTGTTATACTTATTCTTTCCGGCCGCGACATCTGTATAGGAATGCTAGACTAGCGATAGTGATAAGAGAAGTCCCACATTGAATCCAATGACTAGTTTATTACACACCCACACGCACGACATACTTGTAAGGACAACTTCACATAACCTCATATAGAGTCATCCAGTATCCTGCAAATCACGACAAAACTTTCCATTACAATAACCAGAAAACATTTAGGAGTGAGCCTTCTGGTGAGATTCATTATTCTAAGAGGTGTGATGTCAACTTATATGTATTTCAATTACACATTATAAGACTTCTCTATTATGATGTATTGAATATACTGTCATAGCTACTATCACATCATGCACTTTGAGTGCACAGCGATCTTGATCATTTTCTCTTGTGTGTTAGACAGTCTCTAGGTCGACACACGAAGAACACACATGCAAGCGAGGGAGGAAACATTTTAATTCGTTATGTGACTGGATACTTTGTGAACAAGACTACGCATATCTTAGTGCACATGTATACACACAAGTTCTGGAGAGCTGAGAGTGGAGTCAGTTACACAACACACAGTCATATGATATATGAGGTTTTTGGAAATGTGATGGTCATGATGTGTCTAGTAACAAGCTCAGCACACAGTCACGAGAGTCATTAGAGATTCACATGTGTTTCTCTCTACTCCAATAAGTGTCATCTGGGTTTATTATTAATACAGGGAGTTTTTTATTGTAAATAATTAAAGGTTTGTGAAATGTTTGGGTTGGATTATTATAAATATGGGAATGGGTTCAATTATCAATGGGTGGATAGGATGTTTGGAAGGGGGTGGGATTTATAGTTATTAGAGTGATGGATGTATGAATAAAGGTTTAAAAGATGTTGGATTATATAGAATGGAGAAATGTTTGATGATTGATGAATTATAGGATGGGAATAATGTGGTATTTATGTGAATAATGTGGGGATTTAGTGTAAGATGTGGTGGGTGGTTGATGTTTGGGATTGGGTGGTGTGTAAGGGGTTGGTAATTGTGAGAGGTTTGGGAATGGGGAATAGTATGATAATAGTTTTTTATATTAAAGTTGTTTTATTTTTGTATTTAAATTGAATTATATTTTTATGGTTGTTTTTTAGGGTGGTGATATATATAAGTGTTTTTTTGATTATGTTTTGGTTGATAATTGTGTTTTAATGTGAATTAATGTAAGTATTATTTTTAGTTGTTATGAAGTGTAATGTTAATTAATGTTAATTTGTGTTGGGGGTTATATGTATTGTTTGGGTATGTTTATATTGGTTATTTTGGTGTTGGTTTATTTTTTTATTTTATTAAGATTTGAATGTTATAGAAGGGTTTTTAATAAAAGTTTTTATTTGTGGATTTATGATTAAATATTGTTATATAGCAACTTTTACTGTTATTTTAGTGGTTATGAGAATTGAATAATAGGGAAGATATTGTTGAGAATTTAAGATAAATGAGGTAAAAATGATGTAAAGTTGTGATTAAAATGTAATTGTGGGAATAAGTCACCTGTCCCTAGTAGTAGTTGGATCACCTATCATTTGTAAGTACATGTTATCAAATCTAGTCAATGTCTGTATAAGCTGCTTTTGTCGGGTACGATCAGTTGTCCTCAACTCTCTCATCTCTGCAGATCTCCTATGGTCTGCCTTTAGCATCTCTAAAGCCACAGCCTGTCTCCTGCGATCAGTAGCATGCAACTCTCTAATCTCTTACATCTGACCCAGTACGATAGTGCGCAGTGACATAACCTCTCCGCGGGCAAGATCACTCGCATCCATCGATCGCCTCCAAGCCTCTCTGGACAATCTAGCCTCTGTCTCCATCTGATGACGTGTATATGCATGTGCTCGTCTGTCCACACTTAACTCAACATACATTCAAAGGCAGACCCTGCCCAATAGCTGTCTCTGACTCTGTCACATTGCCGTCTAACCTTCTGTAAAATCATACATTCCGTTTCTTGCCTAACCTAGTCTTAAATGCTTTTGTCATATGTCACAGACACCCAACTCCGCGATTAGTACTTATCAACACTGGTACCTACCCTTCAGCAAGCAGGGTCTCAACTATCTCATCCCACGAGTCGGTGATCCCATATCCAACCTCTCTCTCCGGATCACGCCTGATCTCCCTATCTATAGTAGCTACAAAGCCATAGTCTGCCCTAAGACCTCTAGCCGGTCTAGCAGCAACAACAGATGAACGCGTTCCATCCACTCCTCGTATCCAGACCAAGAGTAGGACCTAACCTCTTCATGAGGTGGTGAAGAATAACCTCGGTCTGGTCCTCGCCTTAACGACTAGCAGAGGGTAGTAGCAATGGTGGTGATGAAGTAAGAACTGATATGGGCAAGGGTGCCTGATGATGGTGTATCTGATCTGGTAGGGAGAAGTATGAAGGGTGTGTTAATGGAAAGAGATGGGAAGCGTAGATGCGAGGACCGTTCAGCTCTCATCCGTAGTCATAGCAGCTCGATAGCACAATAAAACGAATGGGGCTAAGAAGGTGGTGTCCGTGAGATAACACAGGTGAGGTGGTAATAAGTGGTAGTGATGAATAGCTTGGAGTAAAAACGAGGACGTAGTGGTGGGAGAATGTACTGGTGAAGCTGGTGAGATCCATGGGGAGTGGTGATGATGGTGGAGAAGATAAAGCGAGAAGTCTAGCAACCTCTGCATCAAGAACCATACTGGAGTGTATGTACTGGAACTATAATAAGAATCCTAAGCTGTCACACGATATGCCAGGGTGGTTTTGGTGGAAATGGGCCGCATAGACTTCATCAGTCTCGAACGGCTCTGTCTCCTCCACAGATGGGGCCTGGTCTGTAGCTGGTAAAGCAACAACTACAGAGTCGGCAGGAGCTGGGTGCTCCTCCTCCTCCTCATCCTCATCAGTCTCTATGTCAACATCATCATCCTCATCCTCCTCTGAGGGCTCATCCTCATTGTCTCCGTCATCTCCTCCATCAGCAGGATAGTCAACAGGATTCTCCTCAGGGTCCTCATCGTCATCCTCCTCCCGGTTCGCCTCAGGATCGGACTCCGGGACATAGTCAGGTGACTAAGCAGTGGGTGATGCAGCCTCAGCATATGGCTGGTCCTCAGCAACAATCTCATCATCATCATGCTTTGGGCCTGGAACATAATCTGGCAAAGGTGGTGCCTGCTCTGGCTCCTCAAGGCCAGGCACGTAATCTGGAGAGGGTGGGGCCTGAAGAGCAGCCTCCACGTATAGGTCCTCTAGCATCCAGGGCAGCTCAAGGTACCCGTGATCATCGGACACTCGGTGATATCCTTATGTTCGATAAATCGCACAAATGGCTGTAAACCTCCGTGTAGTAACCCCCATTCATCCCAATCTGACATGACTGAATCTATCTGAAAATTCAAATAGCTTATAATTAGGTATTAAATAAAAGACTTTTAATAGTAATATACATTTATATATATCAAAACAGTATTATCAAATATGAATGCATCCTAGTCCAACCAACAAATGCAACAATTATTGTATGCATTGAATGTATGCACATATGAAATGTATGAATTTCACCAATTTTCTTCCCCATGTTATGCATATTGTAATTTCTTACAAATCCCACAAAATCTTTAGTAAGGCCATTAAGGATTAAGCCTACTGAGATATCCTGTGGTAGCATATAACCAAGACGTTCCAGTTGCTCCACATATCCTTTCATCTTAAGGACATAGTCAGCAACTGATTTACCCTCCTCTTGTTTGCAAGCATGGAAAGATTGGATTAAGTCAAACTTCTCCACTCCAGCTTGTTTCTCAAACATAGATCTAAGCTCCTGAATCATGTCATACGGATAGTGCAATTCAAACTGTCTATGTAGTTCAGGAGTCATACTCCCAAGCATAAGACAAGCAATCTCAGTATGAGCATCATATAGAGCTGTCCACTGAGCCACAATGTTAGGTTCAGCACCAGCCTCAGGAGCAGGAGGTAAAGGCTGTTCAATGACATGCATTTTCTTCTCGACTCTCAAGACTAACTTAAGTCGAGCAAACCAGTCATTGAAGTTATTACCAGAAAGTTTTTCTTTTTCAAACATCGACCTGAAAGCCGAATGGTTTATGTTTTGAACAGGTAGTGCCATCTACAAAAACATAAAAGTTCAAGAATTAGTATTTTCGATAATACTCCTTGAAGAAAATTAATTACCCATGTTTAATTAAATAAACAATTAATTTCCTAAGGTTAGGACCCAACTTGACATACCCCCACCACATCAGTTGATCTGCTAGTGATGGTGTATTCAAAAGGTAATCAACGATTGATAATTCACAACTTTTGCAATTCCTAAACCATATGGGACTTACTTTATTACAATAATATCTAGTAAGCATGTTTCATCCCATCTATGCCGCGTGTTAACAGGTCTAACCACAACAACGCTAAGTCGTCCAATTTTAAAACAGTAATTATGTAACACTCACCGTCTCACGGAAAAGCGTATAATTACCTTGTGATTGCAAATCTACATGCGTCTCACGCATAGGTAAAGAGCAGTCTACAAGTGTCTTTATAAATTGGATGGCAAAAACTTAGTTGAAAAAGGGTACTTCATTTGACGTGTCAAATATGTACGAAGAAGCATGCATACATCTTCGTATCATTGATTTTAATAAAAACTTTTACTCAATTAAGTTATTATTACGGTATCTCCTATTATCCTTGTATCTTATACATAAATAGTGATACCTTAAAATTGACGATTCAACGTGTGTTTAAATATAAAGATTTTCTTTTTATCGCGGGAAAAGATTAAAGAATGATTAAAAATCATTCAAACCCTAGACCATTCGCGACTTCCTACATAGTATACAAGGTAAGGAAACTACAACGTAGTCAGGTATTATAGGGTAATGGTATCTACAAGACCGAAGTCTTGATGAGTCTCCCCGAACCTTATCCTTGCAACTATATAGTACTTTTGCAAATTACGTCATTGATAAAAATTAAAACTTTAATTTAAAACACATTATGAACTATAAATTGCTAGTCTAATCATGGAAGATTTTACACCGGATGTAAGCCGGATCCATTTTTGACTTTTTGCAATATATAGTCCATGATAAATCTTATTTCGATAATCATTAGTCATGTTTATTTTTGTTTTCAGAAAAACTCTTTTATTTCACAAGTCAAGAACTTAAAATAAAACCAATAAACATCAACTAAACTAAATAACATTTATTTAAACACACTTAACAATTAAGGCATGCAAACATTAAATATGATCTTAATAAAACATGCATTTATTCATATAAGGCTCCTTCGTCCTAAAAACTCCGGCCACATACATCGAATCAATCGATTGCGTAAGCCTTATATAAATAAATACCACATAGCACATAAAACCTTTTAATTATTTTAGGCCCCATTCATTCAAAAATAAGGGTCTTCCCGAATTCTTGAATCATGGATCTTACCAGTTAAGAAAAATAATTAAAGTTATGTGTTTTTTTTAATCATATTTAAACCAAATTCATTTAACAAATTAACAAGATTTAATATCTAATATCAATCCATGATAAATTATGTCATGATTTATATCATGGATCTCCATTAACAATTAACAAAATTAAACCATTAACAATTAAACATCAAGTTTTATAAAATTTGCATACAAGCCTAGATTTCGTCTATTAATTATATTAACGTCAAGATACAATCTTTTTAACAAAACCGCCCCGGGGCATTTAAAATAATCCACGAAACACTAATTTGTGCCAATTAAATCCTTGAAATTAAAGATTCTACACGATGGGCTTGTTATGACACTGTTGAGAGTTTTATACCAAATCTAATTAACCATATTAATTAACACGAGTACGCAGCGTAATAGAGATAACATGTAGAATACATTAATTAACAAGAATAGAAGAAGTTACCTTTTAGCACGAAACGATACACCGTTTAAAGGTAACCGTAAACACCGTCTTCTATATACGCGTGTGTATAACGTCACACGCGAAACCACCAAGAATCAAAGGTATGATTCCTCTAAGCTTCCACATACAATACGTTTTTAGCAAACAATAAAGTATGCTAGTACTAGTAGTGTATTAGCAAACGATCAACGAATCTTGACAATCAAGTAAACCGAATGAGTCGAAAGTCGAACCACCAAAAGACCACGAACCAAGAAGGAAGAAACAAGAGAACCGAAACCTTTTGGGTTTTGAAGTTCGGTCGAGTATTAGGAGTAGAGGCACAAGGACGAATTTTGGTTTTTTAGGTTTTTCAAGATATGAATAATGAAAAACTTTAACCCCTATATATAGACCTTGTTCAAGCATCCTAAACCCATATGGAATGGGCTTTGTAACCGACTAGGAGAAGCAAAGCCAAACCATACCCTTCTATTTTTCGGTTTTGTATATTTAGTCCCTTAACTCTTTAATGACTAATATTTTAATACTTGTTATCATATAACGATCGTTTACTAAACACACTAATTAAACATTGTTTACGTATTAACGTGTGCGTCCCCTTAGGTTCAAATAAATATTTCGGACATATATTAATTCATATATGAACATATTCCAACAAAGTTGAGCTCCAAATAAACTTAAATTTGAAGTTATGATCGATGCTCTCTAAGTGTCCGGAAATTGGTTGTCATGCATGTTGGAATTAGTAGACATAAAGACCATATTAACTATTAATAAATACGAGTACGCAGCGGAATATGAACACTATGAATCTTCCTATAGTCATATAAATAAACATAACAAGAAAGTAAAAGAAAACGCGTACCTTTTAGCAATTCTTTAATCAAGAAACAATAAAGATCAAAGTATGACCTCTCTACGAAACAAAATTGATAAGTTGGTGTCAAAGAAAGAAACAAGATGGCGGTGAATCAGTCTCTTCAACAAAACTCATCTCCATTTGCGACAAAAGAATGAGCACCTTACTAAATAATCCCACACTTGCAAAAAGGTGTGACATTCTATCTATGCAAGTAACTTTATGATAATATTATGTAGAAAAGCTCATGGGCTTCTACATATATAAATGTATTGGTCTTTCTATCTTTAATATTCTCCGTGATCGGTACATTCGTCACACTTCTATTTTAATTTATTTTATATACTAATATGGTTACATATATTCATTGCTTTATTGTGTGAAGTATATATAACGAGAACGCGTATTCCATGAAATGTCATGGGTTTTTACCAGTGACCTTCTCAATGGCCTTTTGAGTTTTTGAATGTTAATTTCATTGTTTGAATTTTATAAGTTGTACAAGTTGCTGTGATGAAATGTATATATGGGTTAATTTCTGTAACAAGATATATAACGTAACTTTTTAAAGCTGGCTACTTCAAGGTTTTCATTGTGTAACCATGCTTTAAGTTGTTATGCAAAAAAATCAATATGTTAATTTTGTTGTTGTCATCTCGCAGCCATCACTTCTCTGCTGCCTTCGAGACCTATTGACACTCCTCCATACATTGCCGGTGAGGTTCTCTCTTGCGTATAGCGCTTATTATATATTCACCCGTTACAAATTTTATACGGTTATCTACGACGTGCATTAAAAAAGGACATGTAATTCCTTGTATAAATGTGGGATATTTTTCATATACATTGCTTATAGAGTTTAATGATTAATTATTATTGGAATAAGCCATCCGAACTATGCAATTTGAGTTAGCTTACTAAAATTGCTTATGTGTTTATTGACTTTGATATTTTGTTATTAAAATTAGTTATTTTAAGAAGGTGCTTGAGGATTCTTATTCCAATTATTTTTACTTTTATAAACATCGAGCAAATACATAATTCTGTAGGTAATCCCAAACACCCCCCAATATTTCCATAAACGGATTCTCTAATTTAAATGAGGTGATATTTCAAGAATTATGTGTGGCACAATCTATATTCTGACCAGTTTTGGTAGGCAATCCAAAATACCCCAATACTGTTTTAGGACTGGGTCGATGTCGTTAGTGTTTTATTTCAAACAGGTCAAGTTACCACATTTTCAAAAATAGAAATGAGTCAAGATGGTAAAGTGGGTTGGAATTGTCCAAGCTCAATTGGAGTGCGTAGATTTAGCTGCTTATTTGATTTTGATATTGTCACACCCCCAGACGGGGCCTGGACGGAATACGTGTCCGAGGGCGTGACGTCATAACAATCCGAACACAAAACAATAAAGAACGACCACTAATCATGGACGTTTGAAAAATAGTTGTACTCGTTGCATAAAGAAAATAAATTTAAGTTTTACAACCGGTCATAAGAGAGTTAAATGTAGCGGAAGCATAACAAAGTTTGATAATGACAACGAGTATATAAATAGATACGTCTTGAAATTGGCGAAGTCACATAGCACATAGACTTCATTTAGCATTAAGAATCAAGACAAGCTAAGCACCTGAGAAAACATGTTTAAAACGTCAACATAATGTTGGTGAATTCATAGGTTTAAGTTAATACAAGAGTGGACCACAAGATTTCAAAACGCATGCGACTACTATAACAGATACAACATCACATAAAAAGTATTTACTGTTACGCTAAGCTCATGACACCGATGCTAATAAAACAGGGCATATCATATCATGCCACATAGTATTCCTGCCCTTAACTGGTGTCCCAAACCAAAGACCACCACAACGCACAATCGACATGACATATATCCGTTTGTTCTTCGTTAAGTGGAACCAAAGCAGATAGGGATAATTAGTCCCAATAGATCTATTTACGCATTCGCGCTCACTTAACCAATCCAATTGGCCATAGGTGACTAACGGTTCATGATAGTTCGGGCAATAGTGGTTTGTAAGCAAACTTAGGCAACACATAAACAATAAACCTCACTTAAGAGCTTGTGCCAATTTTAAAAGCAAACAATGTTTCTCACCCCAAAGTATAAAGCATTTGAAAATCGGTAAATCGTGGGGCATCAAGCACTTTTTGTCAAAAACGCAACCAGAATCCATCCAAACTTCACAATAGTGTCTAGTCTAGCCTAATCTCCGTTCACAACTAATCCACAACAAAACCACACATAAATCTAACCTAATCCCTTCATTTCTATTGTTGCAACACACTTTTCAACCCCATCTCACATAAGATATAAAACAACAAACATAATACTTCTATTTTTATAAAAGTTGTCAAGATATTTTGTCATTTCTTTTTAGAAAAGTAACACAAACACATAGACTCTTAAACTTGAACAATATTCATAAGAATAAAAGAAATGAAACAAGAGATGACCAAGAAATACTTACAATAATAAAGAAACAAGTAGAGAATCACAAGATCTATTCCCAAAATGACTAGATCTATAAAACCCACTTATAAAATTAGAACCCTAATTTTATAATCTTGAGAGAACCTTTGGAAATCAACCAACCAATACTTGGATATACCTTGGATAACCTTAGAAATAAGCCTAGATTACTTGGATCTTAGAGGAAATCAGCAAGAAATGAACCCTAAGAGGGTGTTTGGGTTGGGCGTGAGTATTCAAAGAAGGGAGAGAAGAGATTAAATTTTGAAGAGGCAAGAAATGATATGAGAACCCTAAGTTATGATTAGTGTGATAATATATTAGGACCAAGCGCTTGAGGTTTAGGGTTTTAGTGGACCACATGGGACTCAACCACACCATGGGTGTGTGTGTCTTGGGATTGCGAAACTAGCCACAAAGACCAAGTTGGTTTCAATTTTGAGTCATGGGTCAGAGCATGACTTACACCCGCAAAAACATAACAACGCAGCGATACACTTTGGGTGCTACTTCATAGATACCCAGCGCTAAGAATTACAAAGAACGACACTCTAATGTGTCGTTTGTAAAACAATCTCGTTGATTTTCTGAAATCAAAATAATAGTTGTCCCATAATTGCATCACCATGAAAAACTTGAATGTAAAGACTCCAATGCACATCAAATAATCCAAGCATCTAATTCACTGAGAAAAACATGCTTAAAAAGTGTCACATTAAAGTGTGTGAGTTCATATATCAGTTTTAATAAGATGTAATCCACTGTATCATCACAGTACCATGTAAAAATCCCAAAGATTTATATAAAGAATGCACGACACATTTTATGTCACCAAAAATACCAATCTTGTCCCAAAGATTTATAAAGAATGCATGACACATTTTATGTCACCAAAAATACCAATCTTGTCCCAAAGATTTATAAAGAATGCATGACACATTTTATGTCACCAAAAATACCAATCTTGTCCCAAAGATTTATAAAGAATGCATGACACATTTTATGTCACCAAAAATACCAATCTTGTCCCAAAGATTTATAAAGAATGCATTACACATTTAATGTCACCAAAAAGATCATCTTGTCCCAAAGATTTATAAAGAATGCATGACACATTTTATGTCACCAAAAATACCAATCTTGTCCCAAAGATTTATAAAGAATGCAGGACCATTTATGTCACCAAAAATACCATCTTGTCCAAAGATTTATAAAAATCATGGACACATGTTTATGTCACCAAAAATACCAAACCTTGTCCCAAAGATTTAAAAAGAATGCATGACACATTAATGTCACCAAACTTACTCCAAGTATGTGTTTTTCGGGGCCCTAATAGTCCCCAACGTAATCCGCACATGTTATAAACGTTCGTCCAGTGATAGCTAATCACCCAACGGGAGTTGCAAGCCCGAATAGATCTATTTTAAAATCATTCCGTGGACATCACCTATAATGTTCTTGCCGGCGATCGCTAACACCGAACAGGATCCACACCCGAATAGATCTATTTCAATAACAATCCGCAGCTCACCCACCAAGTGATTTACAGTTCATGACGCTGTGATGTAGACTTGTATGTGCCCAATTTGGGCAGTGATATGTACTCCCGTTACCGGTGTCCCCTCCAAGAACACCTGGGCAGTACCGTTTTAAATATGTACTCCCGTTACCGGTGTCCCCTCCAAGAACACCCGGGCAGTACCGTTTTAAATATGTACTCCCGTTACCGGTGTCCCTTCCAAGAACACCCGGGCAGTACCGTTTTAAAATATAGTTCAATCAGCCTAAGCTAATCCGTAATCATTTCAAATGTAAAGTATGCATTTATGACCAGAAATGAAGTCAAATAATGTATCCCATAGCGAGATATGCAAATAAGTATGTAAACAAATTTGTAATCAATCATGTAATTGCATTTGCAAACAAGCATGTATCCCCCTCGCGGGTTATAAAACATTCAAAAGATTGAAAAGCGAGGCTATGAAACTCACATTGATTAAAGACCACGATCAATTAATCCAAATAATCACAACCGAATCTGCAACGATCTCGACCACGACCTATAATTATGTCGTTCGATTACAACACGTAATAAATACGACCAACGATGAGTACATCGTTACAACGAAAACATATATATATTTATATATATGTTTACATACATATACGTGATGAGAAATCCACTTGCGCGTCCTAACCTTAACACTGAGTATATTTATATATTACTAATTTTCCATTTGTACTACCGGACTAACTACAACACTACCAGTAGTAACCATTTTTATACTACCAGTACTAATGACAAAATTACTCTACCAGAAGTAACTTATATACTACCAGTAGCAATGACTATAACTACCAGTAGTAACTATAACACTACTAGTAGTAACTATAACACTACCAGGAGTAACTTAACACTACCAGGAGTAACTATAACACTACCAGTAGCAATGACTTTTATTAAGTATATTTATTTTCTAAGTCTGACCCGACTATAACGACCCACTAAATCACATTTTCATAACTCGGGTTCTAAAGAGAATTTATGCGAAACGATATTCCGAACAACTTTCCAGTTTTGTCCGAGACCCGAAACTCGACTGAAATATGAAAACGCACATCGCATCAGGTCTGATGCATGTACTAATTAACAATAGCCAGAATTTGCCCCCCTTTAAATCCCTTAGCACTCCTTTTAACTACAGAACCTCGCGGGGAAGTAAAACGACCTTCCGAACAACTTTCATGTTTCGACCGAAGGCCGAAACGGACCTCGAAAGTGCCCGAATCAGCTTTAAAATCCACAGCAGCGCCCTATTACTATGGCCGAGTTTTATATAAGGATATAATCTCGTTTTGCATAACTTCCTCGGTATTAGAGTTACAAGACGATCCCTATATGAAACGATTGATAAGCAAGCTCTACCATATTTTAAAGCCTAAAATCAGATTTACCAATTTCTCGATCCTCGTTTGGCGTGCCAAACTTTCTGCTCACAGTCCGCTAGTTACAAATCACGCCAAAATCCGTTTTTGACCCAAAATCTCATCAAAACCACATCTAATGTGCCTTATAATTTCATACTAATCCTACTTCACTATCAACAACATATTACACTAAACGCCGCAAGTTTCAATGGATTTTCATCACATATAACCAAATCGATAATATAATCGAAAATCAATAAAACCAATATGAAGGAAACCTTACAATGCTATTTAAGCGATAACGGACTCGATAAATTTCTCGCCTTGCTCCTCTTGAGTATGTCGCGGCTCACCACCAACAACCGAACCAAATCAAAACTCGAACCAACCCAATATAAAAACAAATCAAACAAACCACCTCCTAGTGGCCTCTTGCTGATATCAAACCCACCAGCCAAGAGCAAAACCCAACTCAGAAACTTTCTTGTTTCATAAAACTACTTCAAATAAAACCTTGTTGCAAATCCATTTTTATTACATGGATGACTAATTTAGGACCTCCTAAACAACATTTGATAGGTAGAAAAATCAAAACACCAAGAGTGGTGGTGTTGTGTATTGCGGTCAGAAACCAAGAATAATGAAAGAAGGAAAAATGATAACTTGTATATTTATATAATAAATATCTTACAAATATCTTTTAGATATTTTGTAAAATATCTAGTTAATTTAACGCGAGCCTTAAACGCGAGCTTTGCCAAGATACCGAGAACAAATTACGCATGGTTCATAAAATGAAATTTTAATGATCATAAAGAATAATAGCGAGACACGTCGTAAATTATACGACGCTCGAAACCGATAACAACGCGCGTCAAACGTCGACTCGCGAACTCAATAATACAAAATTATCGAATCTTCTCTAAAATTTCATAAGCAAATACGAAATATTTATTAAGACAATAAAATTTTAAATTCGACACTCGCTCACTGGAAAAAAAAAAAAAAAAACTCGTAAAATAATATTTACGACATCGGGCACGCGATCGTCATACAATGACCTAAAACACGGGGTGTTATAGTCTTTCCCCGTTAAATGAGCCTTGTCCTCAAGGCTTAAGATGCGGCACTTGACGACGGTGCGGTCTTTGTGAAGAGATGGATATTTCTTTCGAATTGATCCTTGCGTTCGTCATGTAAAACTCAGGCCTCGCCTAGAGTTCCATGAACCTTAACATTGGGGTACACGCGGTCTTTTGCCTCAACCGTATGACTTCTCGATTCATGATTCCCAGCAGGTTTTCTCGCCAAACCGAAGCTTCACATCAAAGTGAAGTTTCATCAAAAGAACGCTAAAGTTCGTCGGCATAGGACTTCTCAAGTTGGATACATAAACGTATTTGTGCACACTGCACAGCTCTTGCGAACTCAAGCTTTTAAGCTATGATTCAACTTGTTCCCACATCTGAAAGTCCCAACATAGCTAGGTTTAACTTCCCCCATTGCCAAAGACGTACTTCTCGCCTTCTAAGGCGATACCTTAGCTAACTAGGTTTTCAACTCGAAGATTTTACAGGCTTACGCCTCAAACTCGCCTCGTCATCCTGATGAAAATCACGAAAAACAAATGTAACTTAACCAATAAAATCAAAAAATACAATGTCAACCGCTCTTATCATAAGAGACAAGACACGCACGGAATCATATCCGAATATAAACATAAAATCCGTCGCTCTTAAAAATAATCCTAAGACGAATGATCGCTCCAACTTAGTTGGTGATCATACAAATGAAGCGGCCTACGCTCTCAAACCATATCAAGGTATCGCAACCAAATCCGAAACAATTTCGTGGATCGGGACGAAACAAGATCCGAATCACATCATAAGATACACAATCTAAACGATACCTAAAGTATTCATTAATTCAAAAATCCAAAAATACTCATCATAACCAAAATCCAAAACATACTTCGCCCCTCCCGGTCTCATTTGAATAATGACCACCGTTGCGAAAAAATTCTAAGAGGTACTCACGACTCTATCAATTGAATTATACACAACACATATTGTCAAAAGACAAAACGAAATCAATCAAGAAAATAATTAAACATCATGAGCTTAATGCTGGATCGTCAAAAATTAAAAATTCCAACATTTCCATATGGCGACTAGCACAATCGGCTCGGTCCTATCCTAACACATTACATCCTAGATGAATTGAATCATTCAGTCGAGAAAATCACTCACATTCCTACTTCCATACCGCTCGACTTAAGACATTGGCTACTTTGGTCGTTCCTCCAGAATGGGGACGGATGTCACCATTTTTCTAGAGTCTCCAATCAAATCGCCCCTCTTTACTTAAAACCTCGAGTCGACACGTCACGGAGTAGATCACTACGCCCCAACCCGAAGTCAAGCAGCACATAGTTGGTTATTTAATCCTTGATGATAAAAGAATATCACTACTATACCACCACTACACTCAATAACGAGGAAAAGAAAAGAAAAAATTCACGGCCATCGGTGGATACAACAATAATAACTCACATTTGATGTAGGAGAAGTCTTCTCCATTTTTCACTTTCAACTTCCTTTACTTTGGAAACCTTATGACCCCGAGAGGATCCCTTCTCAGTGTCGGTATCAGGTTTCGTGGGTATTCCACCATTTAATAAATTTTCTCAAGACTTTCAGGTACGTTCACGTGTCCATGCTCGATGGCACTATATACCTTTTTTAATGGATTCCGGTGATATCGAGTTCCTACTCGTTCATATCGGATACCAGTAAGCCACTCATTTATAATTTCTTATTTACATAAAGAAGCGTCAATTTATGTAAGTTAAGAAATGATAAACTTTAAGGTTCGGTGATTTAAAATTATTTATTTAACGAAGAGGCGTCCAATCCTTTTCAAATAAATAAATTATAAACATCCTACTTTAATAATTCGCCGTGCAATACGCGTACTCTTCAAACCTTTAAGTAGGTTGACAGACGATGCCATGAGTTTCTACCGAGTATGTGACGAATGTTTCCAAACTCGTCTTCGGAGACAGGGAGTAAAACTACCCAAAAATATCGACCTAGAGTTCAAGATAGGTAATGAGTACCCGGTTAGAGTAAACCAGGTAAAAGTCTCGATGAACCAGTCAACATAGCAATTATCATATAAATCCTCCTATTACAAGTCCCGCCCATACAAGACTTGTAATACTTAGATTTATACATAATCCCATGTAAACAAACTGTGACGGGCTTTTGTTAACATAGCCAATATCATATCATCCTCAGATTACAAGTCCCCGCCCATAACCTGACTTGTAATACTAGCTTCATCCATAATTCAATTGTAAACACAACCTGTGACGGGCTTTGTTAACATAGCAATTATCATATCAATCCTCATATTACAAGTCCCGCCCATACAAGACTTGTAATACTTAGATTCATACATAATTTCCATGTAAACAAAAATTATACCTGGTCTTTCGTGTAATCCCCTATATAGTATCACGCTATAAAGAAAAAATAATATTCTTAGAGACCAATGTTTACCTTACAATGTCCTGAGAACGAAGTGAGACCATATGCGCAAGCTCACAATGTCCTGACATATAATTGAACCAATTGTCAACTCACAATGTCTGACGTTTATAATTGAACCATCGTGCAACTCACAAGTCGACTATAAATGAGACCATTTGAGCAACGCACAATGTCTGAAATAAATTGAACCATTGTGCAACTCACAATGTCTTAAGAAATGCTCTGGTATTTATATAATAACTTTTATATAAATAAGCGTACGATATATGCGAAAGGAATGCAAGCATATATATATTATATATATGTATGTCACGAAAGCACTTAATGCAACACGTAAATATAAGCACATAAGCAAGTAGCGTGTATGCACTTTGAAACGTTTGATGTGATGCAATTTTGTAAAAACGGTTATAGTCAAGAGGTAAAAATATCAACCCTAGTTTCTCTAAACCAGTGCTCTGATACACTCTGTAACACCCGCAAAAACATAACAACGCACGAATACCATTTGGGTGCTACTTTCATAATCACAGCGCTAGATACAAGAGAACGACCTCTAAATGCGTCATTTAAAACAATCTGTTGATTTTTGAATCAAAATAATAGTTGTCCTTAATTGCCTCACCAGAAAAACTTGAATTAAAGACTCAATCACATCAAATAATCCAAGCATCTATCACCTGAGAAAAACATGCATAAAAGTTCAACATTAAAGTTGGTGAGTTCATAATATTATTAAATATGAATGTAGACCACTTATCTTCACAGTACCAAGTAAAAATCCAAAGATTTTATAAAGATTGCACGACACATTTATTCCACCCAAAAATACCATCTTTTCCAAAGATTATAAAAGAATGCATGACCACATTTTATGTCACCAAAAATACCAATCTGTACCAAAGATTATTAAAAATGCATGACACATTTTATGTCACCAAAAGTACCAATCTGTTCCCAAAGATTTATAAAGAATGCATGACACATTTTATGTCACCAAAATACCAATCTTGTCCCAAAGATTTAAAAAGAATGCATGACACATTTTATGTCACCAAAAATACCAATCTTTCCCCCAAGATTATAAAGAATTCATGACACATTTATGTCACCAAAAATACCAATCTTGTCTCAAAGATTTATAAAGAATGCATGACACATTTTATGTCACAAAAAATACAACCAAGCATGTCCCAAAGCGATATAAAAGAACAGTCATGACACATTTTATGTCACCAAAAATATCAATCTTGTCCCAAAGATTTATAAAGAATGCATGACACATTTAATGTCACCAAACTACTCCAAGTATGTGTTTGTCGGGGGCCCTATAGTCCCAACGTAATCCGACATGTTATAACGTTCGTTCCCAGTGATAGCTAATCACCCGAACGGGGGTTGTCAATCCCGAATAGATCTATTTTATATCATTCGCGTGGACATCACGCTATAATGTT
Organism: Tanacetum coccineum; assembly: GCA_026074375.1. NCBI lineage: Eukaryota > Viridiplantae > Streptophyta > Magnoliopsida > Asterales > Asteraceae > Tanacetum > Tanacetum coccineum. Next base: position 7,118 of record BQNB010078652.1, on the reverse strand, counting down.
CGTTCCCGGCGATCGCTAATCACCCGAACAGGGATCCACACCCGAATAGATCTATTTCATAACATTCGCGCTCACCCTCCAAGTGATTTACAGTTCATGACGTTGTGACGTAGACTTGTATGTGCCCAATTTGGGCAGTGATATGTACTCCCGTTACCGGTGTCCCCTCCAAGAACACCCGGGCAGTACCGTTTTAAATATGTACTCCCGTTACCGGTGTCCCTTCCAAGAACACCCGGGCAGTACCGTTTTAAATGTGTACTCCCGTTACCGGTGTCCCTTCCAAGAACACCCGGGCAGTACCGTTTTAAAAATATAGTTCAATCAGCCTAAGCTAATCCGTAGTCATTTCAAATGTAAAGTATGCATTTATGACCAGAAATGAAGTCAAATAATGTATCCCATAGCGAGCTTATGCAAATAAGTATGTAAACAAATTTGTAATCAATCATGTAAATGCATTGTAAACAACATGTATCCCCTCGCGGGAATAAAAACATTCAAAGATTGCAAAGCGAGCTATGAAACTCACATTGATTAAAGACCACGATCAATTAATCCAAATAATCACAACCGAATCTGCAACGATCTCGACCACGACCTATAATCATGTCGTTCGATTACAACACGTAATAAATACGACCAACGATGCGTACATCGTTACAACGAAAACATATATATTTATATATATGTTTACATTCATATATGTGATGAGAAATCCACTTGCGCGTCCTAACCTTAACACTGAGTATATTTTATATATACTATTTTCCATTTGTACCACCCGACTAACTAACAACACTACAGTAGTAACCATTTTTATACTACCAGTACTAATGACAAAATTACTCTACCAGGAGTAACTTATATACTACCAGTAGCAATGACTATAACTACCAGTAGTAACTATAACACTACCGGGAGTAACTATAACACTACCAGGAGTAACTTAACACTACCAGGAGTAACTATAACACTACCAGTAGCAATGACTTTTATAAAGTATATTTATTTTCTAAGTCTGACCCGACTATAACGACCCATTAAATCACATTTTCACAACTCGGGTTCTAAAGAGAATTTATGCGAAACGATATTCCGAACAACTTTCCAGTTTTGTCCGAGATCCGAAACTCGACTGAAATGGGTGAAAACGCACTCGCATCAGGTCTGATGCAGTGTACTAATTACCAAACAGCCAGATTTTGCCCCCGCCTTAAGACCCGTTTGCACTCGCTTTTAGACTTAAAGAACCTCGCGGGGAAGTAAAAACAACCTTCTCGAACAACTTTTTCATGTTCGACCGAAGGCCGAAAACGGACTCGAAAGTGCCCGAATCGAGCTTTTAAAATCCGGACAGCAAGCGCCCTATTACTAGTGCCGAGTTTTTATATTAAGGATATATATCTCGTTTTTGCCATAACTTTCTCGTTATTAGGAGTTACAAGACGATCCCTATATGGAAACGATCGTATAAGCAAGCTCTACCATATTTTAAAGCCTAAAATCAGATTTACCAATTTCTCGATCCTCGTTTGGCGTGCCAAACTTTCTGCTCACAGTCCGCTAGTTACAAATCACGCCCTCCCCGAGGGGGGGGGGGGGGGGGGGGGGGGGGGGGGGCGCCAAAATCCGTTTTTGACCCAAAATCTCATCAAAACTACATCTAATGTGCCTTATAATTTCATACTAATCCTACTTCACTATCAACAACATATTACACTAAACGCCGCAAGTTTCAATGGATTTTCATCACATATAACCAAATCGATAATATAATCGAAAATCAATAAAACCAATATGAAGGAAACCTTACAATGCTATTTAAGCGATAACGGACTCGATAAATTTCTCGCCTTGCTCCTCTTGAGTATGTCGCGGCTCACCACCAACAACCGAACCAAATCAAAACTCGAACCAACCCAATATAAAAACAAATCAAACAAACCACCTCCCCTCCTAGTGGCCTCTTGCTTGGTTCGAACCCACAACCAAGAGCAAAACCCAACTCGAAACTTTCTTTGTTTCAATAAAAATTAACTTCAAATAAAACCTTGTTGCAAATCCATTTTTATTACATGGATGACTAATTTAGGACCTCCTAAACAACATTTGATAGGTAGAAAAATCAAAACACCAAGAGTGGTGGTGTTGTGTATTCGGCAGAAACCACAAGAATAATGAAAGAAGAGAAAAATGATAACTTGTATATTTATATAATAAATATCTTACAAATATCTTTTAGATATTTTGTAAAATATCTAGTTAATTTAACGCGAGCCTTAAACGCGAGCTTTGGCCAGGCTGAGAAACAAATACGCTGGTTCATAAAATGATATTTTATGATCATAAGAATAATAGCGAGACACGTCGTAAATTTTACGAAGCTCGAAACGATTAACGAACGCGCGGTCAAACGTCGACTCGCGGAACGTCAATAATAAAAATTATCGAATCTTCTCCAAATTTTTCATAATAAAATACGAAAATATTTATTATGACAAATAAAATTTTAAATGTCGACACTCGCTCACGGAAACTCGTAAAATAATATTTACGACATCGGGCACGCGATCGTCTACAATGACCTAAAACACGAGGTGTTATATCATGACATCTGATCCTTGTCATGGCTTGGTCTTGGCTCACCAATAATAGTCCAAGTGTGTAAGAAATGGCATGCATGCAAGTCACTAGCCAACAAAGTTGTCATTTTCCTTTACATGCATGGTAAGTTTTCAAATTTTGAGTTAGTGGAGCATAAATGATTTAATTTCAAGTCCAAGCTTGTCCATAGGCTAAAATTTCATGGGTAGAGGTGAGGACATGAGCATGATCACCAAATGTTTGGACTTAGGGTATAAGATTATCGATAACTTGAGTTTACACGAAAAGATTTTGAGTTTTCGAGGTTCCGTTTGGTCAAAAACGCGAATAACGCAATTTAAAAGATAAAACACTAAAATTAATATCGGAAGTGATTAAAAATCATGAAACACTTAGAAAAGTTAAAATATCTCATATAAGGCCTAAATTTATTAATAACCGATGCCGGAACGCGCCCGATGACGTTTTTCAGATTTACGCGGTTTAACTTCCCGGTAAACTGTCAGATTCAAACGTAACGTATAAAAGTCAAAGATAATAATCAGAAAAGTTTAAAAATATTGACCTGAACTCACGGGGTGTGACATCCTTTCCCCGTTAAAAGAGCTTTGTCCTCAAAGCTCAGGACGTAGCTTGAGATGCGGGTTCAGGGTTAGCGAAAAGATGAGGGTACTTTTTCTGCATTTGGTCTTCGCGCTCCCAAGTATACTCGGGACCTCTCCTTGAATTCCAACGGACCTTCACGATTGGAATGCGACTTTGCTTCAAACGTTTAACTTCGCGGTCCATGATTTCAACCGGTTCTTCAATGAAATTGAGCTTTTCGTCGATGTGGACTTCGTCCAACGGAATAGCGAGCGGTTCGTCGGATAAGCACTTCTTAAGGTTTGAGACGTGAAAGGTACTATGAACACGGCTTAGTTGCTCGGGTAACTCAAGTCGATATGCAACCGTTCCAACTTTGGCGAGAATCTTAAAAGGTCCAATATAACGAGGGTTCAGCTTTCCCCGTTTGCCAAAATGTATCACTCCTTTCGAGGGCGATACTTTTAACATAACCTTATCCCCAACTTGAAACTCCAATGGCTTACGTCTCTTATCAGCGTAGCTCCTTTGTCGATCACGTGAAGCTTATAGACGATGCTTGATTTGGATAATCTTCTTTGTTGTTTCACGAACAAATTCTAGGCCAGTAAGCTAAGCGTCTCCCACCTCAGGCCAACAGATAGGTAAACGACACTTGCGACCATACAACGCCTCAAAAGGTGCAACTTTAATACTCGTATGATAACTGTTGTTGTAGGAGAACTCTATCAATGGTAGATGTCTGTCCCATCCCTTTCCGAAGTCCATCACACATGCTCGTAGCATGTCTTCTAACGTTTGGACGGTCCTCTCACTTTGGCCATCTGTTTATGGGTGGTAAGCCGTACTCATATCCAATTGAGTACCTAAGGCTTCGTTTAACGATTTCCAGAAATGAGACGTGAACTTAGTGTCTCGATCAGAAATAATCAAAACTGGTACTCCATGTCTCGAGACTACTTCCTTCAAGTATTGCCTCGTCAACTTCTCCATTGTGTCAGTTTCCTTCGTTGGTAAGAAATAGGCAGATTTTATGAGTCGGTCTACAATTACCCAAATAGTATCTTGACCAGACGTCGTCTTAGGTAACTTAGTAACGAAGTCTATAGTAATGTTCTCCCATTTCCATACTAGGATTATGGGTTGAGCCAACAAACTGGATGGTTTTTGGTATTCTACTTTAACCTTTGCACAAGTCATGCATTTACTGACATACGTGGCAATTTTTGCTTTCATGTTGGGCCACCAGTATAGCTTCTTCAAATCTTGGTACATCTTGTCCGATCCAGGGTGGATCAAATACTTTGACTTATGTGACTCATGCATAATCAAAGCTCTCAAGTTACCAAAACATGGTATCCAACTTCTATTCTTCAAACACAACGTTCCGTCGGCACGTGGCTCCAGGTTCTTAATCATGCAACACAAATCTTCAGTCCCATAATTATCTTCCTTTATTGCCTCAACTTGAGCATTCAAGATTTTCACAGGGAGGTTTAAACCAATTGTCATAACCAAGGCTCGAACTCATAGTGGCTTAGGTCTACTCTTTCGGTTCAACACATCAGCCACCACATTCGCCTATCCCGATGATAACGTAACTCGCAGTCGTAGTCACTTAACAGCTCTAACCATCTACGTTGTCTCATGTTTAACTCTTTCTGATCTAGAATATGTTGCAAACTCTTATGATCAGTGAACACAACGCACTTCGTGCCGTAAAGGTAATGTCTCCACATCTTGAAAGCGAACACCACAGCTCCCAATTCCAAATTATGCGTCGTGTAGTTCTTCTCATGGATTTTGAGTTGGCGGGATGCATAAGCTATGACTTTCTCCTTCTGCATCAACACTGCGCCTAATCCCTTGTGAGAAGCATCACAATATACTACGAAGTTTTCACTTCCTTCGGGTAATGCCAAAATCGGTGCACTACACAACTTTTGATTCAATGTCTGGAAAGCAGTTTCCTCCTTTTCACCCAATTGAACTTTACACTTTTCTGGGTCAGCTTCGTCATAGGCTTGGCAATCTTGGAGAAACCTTCGATAAATCATCAGTAGTAACCGACAGGACCTAGAAATTGGCGAATTTCTATCGGGGTCTTGGGTGATTCCCAATCCTTGATTGACTCAATCTTCGCAGGATCAACGTGAATTCCTTCACTATCAATCACGTGTTTAAGAAATTGTACCTTCGACAGCCAAAAGTCGCACTTCGAGAACTTGGCGTACAATTCTTCCTTTTTGAGCAACTCCAAAATTAGTCTAAGATGTGCATCATGTTCTTCCTTGGTCTTCGAGTAGATCAAGATGTCATCGAAGAACACGATCACAAATTTATCTAAGTATGGTCTGCATACTCGGTTCATCAAGTCCATGAATACTGCCGGCGCGTTAGACAACCCGAAAGGCATCACTTGGAACTCTAGTGACCATAGCGGGTCCTAAACGCCGTCTTTGGGATATCCTCGTCACGAACTCTGAGTTGGTGATAACCAGACCTCAATTCGATCTTCGAGTACACACTTGATCCTTGCAACTGATCAAACAAGTCGTCGTTTCTCGGAATTGGGTATCGATTCTTTACAGTAATCTTGTTAAGTTCATGGTAGTCGATACACATCTGAAAAGAGCCGTCTTTCTTTTTGGCAAACAAAACCGGAGCTCCCCAGGGTGAGGAACTTGGTCTTATAAATCCTTTTTCAGAAAGTTCTTATAGTTGAGTGGACAATTCTTTCATTTCTGACGGTGCTAATCTATACGGGGCTCGAGCTACAGGTGCAGCACCCGGGACTAAGTCGATTTGGAATTCAACTTTTCGTATCGGTGGTAATCCAGGTAAGTCTTCAGGAAAGACTTTCGGAAAGTCCCATACAGTTGGCACGTCTTCGAGTCGCTTCTCCTTCGACTTGTCTTTGTTTTCTTTCACCGTAATCTGCGCCAAAAATAGTTGACAACCTTTCTCCATATACTTCTGGGCCTTTTCACATGATATAATGCTCAACGTTGATTTCTTCTCCTTGTCACTTTTGTCTCCTTGAACGATCAGAATTTCATTTGCTTAAGGAATACACACTATCTTCTCGTCACAGACAATCACTGCATGATTCTTTGCTAACCAATCCATGCCGATGATAACGTCAAAACTACCTAAATCTATGGGCATCAGGTCGATACTAAATGGATGTCCTAACAATCCTAATGTACAGCATCTAAGTATAGTGTTGGTTTCTGAAGTTCTTCCGTCAGCTAGCTCGACAGCGTAACTAACGTCTAAGGCATAGGGTGTGATATCTAGCAATGCACTAAAAGTATTTGATACAAAACTTCTATTGGCACCCGAATCAAATAGCATATAAGCATGATGATCGTTGAGAAGGAACGTACCCGTGACAATGTTGGAACCCGAGTTTGCGTCACCTCCTCATAGGACATATGCTTTGCCTCTTGCATCAGGAACTCTTGCTTTGTTCCCACGGTTTTGGTTCTTGACTTTAGGACAATCCTTTCGGTAATGTCCTTGCGCACCACACTCAAAACACGTAATAACTCCCTGATTCAGCCCTGGAGTTCCTTGAGTAGGTATAGTCACAACAGATCTGCAATCCCTGGCCAGATGTCCAATCCTCTTACAGTTACAACACTTAGCTATACACTGTCCTTCGTGGTGTAGCTTACACTTATTGCAGAAAGGAAGTGTTCCTTCATAACCATTCTTCTCATTGTTACCAACCATATAGGCTCTAGCATCATTCTGACCTCCAGTATTCTGTCGTTTGTGGGGAGGTTGTTGCCCATGGTTGTTTCTATAGTTGTTGTTCAATCTCCTCTTATTCTCTGCGTTTCTTACAACATAGCCCTTTAACTTATGATCCATCAAGTTGTTGGCAATCCAAACAGCATCTTGTAGTCTTATGGGTTCTG
>BQNB010078651.1:0-30485 GCA_026074375.1 Tanacetum coccineum | reverse complement strand
TCACCTTTTGCAAGCAAGTCCTAAGGAATTCTAGGAATATTAGGACCTATGTAGTTTACTTCTATGTATGTTGTATGCCTCAAGCATATTATTTCTATTTGATGTATGCATGATTGTGTTTTATACATAATTTTTATGTTTAATGAATGCTCCTTAGTCTCATATTTAGTTTACACAAATAACTTGACACTTATTAAGCATTATCAACATGTTTAAATATTTTTCCTATTTGCTACTTGTTAGAAATGGTTGTCTTGTTCTTCTAACTTGTCTTGTAGCAAAGTTACCAATAGCTCGATTCCTTGGTGCCCTCAAACGAGGGGGAGTACACATCAAGGGGGAGCGTTCATCCAGTCGACTTTTCACATATTCATCGACGAAGCCTTTTTGATTCTACAAAAGGGGGAGAAATGGAAATAAAACTCACTAAATACTTGTTTAAAAACAATTTTACATTTAATGAGTCTAGATTTTGTAATTATAAAAAAGGGGGAGATTGTTGATAGAAATAATTCCTAAAAATTTTATTAATATTTTTTGATCCCTCTACGTTTTGATAATCACAAAATGTAAAAACGATTAATGAAAAAATATTTGTAAACAAGTAATTAGTAGTAAATTTTTATTTTGAAAATTTAATCACTTAAAGGTATGAATAAACATATGCTTAATGCATTTTATGATCAAAGGAATTTTTATTCAACCTCACATTTTTTATAAAAATGTCACAAACATTTTTATAACTTTTACAAAACATTTTTGGATTTAAAAGAAATGTTTTATTCAAAATAAATATTTTGAATTCAAATTTTATACTCCCTCCGTCCCATATTAAGTGTCCATTTTGACTTTTTTTAATATTTGTTCTTCAACTTTGACCTTAACTAATTATTTTTATGTTATATAATAGGGTTTTTGGCTTTAAATAGCCACGTACTTTTTTAAATATACCCATATGGTACGTGTACTAAATTTATTATACATATGGTACATGAACTTTACATTTCGTGTCAATATGGTACATTTATTACCGGCTACTTGTAAAACCGGTTACTTTTTTAGGAAATTTTTTTTTAACGATTTTATACAATTTTACGTTTTAAAAAGTACGAAATATTTTTTAAAAGTTTTGCAAAACAATTCTAAATTTAGTACACGTACCATATGGGTATATATGAATAGTGTTAGGATGCCACGTAAGCGTTTAGCCTGTTAAACAGGTGGAAAATTCAGTTTACGTACCATATTGACACGAAATGCAAAGTTCGTGTATGACATGGGCAATAAATTTAGTACACGTACCATATTGGTACATTTGTGAAAGTACGTAGCTATTTAAAGCCAAAAACCCTATATAATACTTGATGCAAAATATATGAATGAATTGAGTTTTAAATGTATTTTTTATTGGTATAATTTGCATCAAGTATATATAACACAAACAAAAGTATTTATAGTCAAAGTTGAAGAAAATTGACTTAAAAAGGTCATACTAGACACTTAATATGGGACAGAGGTAGTACCTAAAAACGACTAAAAATGTTTCAGAAAACACCTTCCCCTAAAAAAGACAAAAAATGGAGCGTCTGGCCTGGGCGGCCCCCTTAATTATAAGGGCGGTCCCCTTAATAGTTAAGGGGACCGTCCAGACAGAAAACCAACTCAGCTGGCCTATAAATATTGGACTATTCCCTACTGTTTTTCACACTTTTTGCACACACTTTTTTTATGTTCTAAATCAGTTTATACTTTCTTTTATTCCTTTTGATCATTTAATCATAAAGCCTTGTTTCTAAGTGATTCAAGCTTTGATCCTCAAGTGCAAGAGAAGAATACTTCTTATCATCAAATCAAGAAGTGTTATAGTATAGTTGGTATAGTTGTGTTATATCTTGTAAATCATTTGTGTATATTGTGAAGGTGTGTATCATAGTTGTGTACAATAAGTATATTGTTGTAATCATTGTAAGTATAGTTAGATCGGGGTGATCTGAGTAAGTAGTGATAAATTGGTGTGATCGTAGTAGTGTCTTGGTGAAGTAAAGTTGTGAAGCAAAGTAAAGTTGTGAAGTAGAGAGAAGTTGTGAAGTGAAGCCAAGTTGTAAATTGTCGTGAAGTGGTGTGTTTAGTTGTGATAGATTGGTTCTAGCTATGATTAGAACTCGACATTTTGTTTAGTGTCGAAAATTGGTGTAAGTTAAGTTGTGTGCGGTTTTCTCCGCCTAAAGGGAGTTTGTTGACATAGTGAAGATAACTCTCGAGTTTGGTGCTCGGGGAGTGAAGTAGGGAGAAGAGGTGCTTCGTTACCGAACCACTATAAATCCTTGTGTTGTGGTTTGATCTTTCTAACTCTTATCTCTTGTATTTCATATTTACTTGTCATTTACTTACATATTTGTATTGTTCATATTGTGCACATCTTGAGATCACACAAAGTCGAATCTAAATTTTTATAAACAAAATTTAGAAAATTTCTTAGGGCACTTCATCCTAAATGGCGCGCAAAGATTACGGCTATTAAAGAATCAAAGGATTTAACATCTCTATCGCTTGATGAACTTATTGGAAACTTGAAAGTTTATGAAGTAAGAATTAAGAATGATTCCAAAATGGTTAAAGGCAAAAGAGAACAAAATAGATCTCTTGCTTTGAAGGCCAAAAAGGAATCAAGTGATGAAGATAGCTTGAATTCTGATAGTGAAGATGAAGAATACGCCATGGCCGTAAAAGAATTCCAGAAATTTTTCAAAAGACGAGGAAGATTTGCAAGACAACCACGAGACGAAAGAAAGTCATCTCAAAGAAGTAAAAATGACAAAAATGGTAAAAGTGAAAGAAAATGCTTTAGATGTGGTGATCCGAATCATCTCATTGGAGAATGTCCAAAGTCGCCAAGAAGCAATAATTAAAGAGCTTTTATTGGAGGAGCATGGAGTGATAGTGGCGAAGATGAGAAAGAAAAGGCTAAGGACGAAACTTGTCTTGTAGCTCAAGCATCAAATGAGATATGCTTAGGAATAAACTTAGAGCCCGACGAGTAGATTAAAGATAGTGGATGCTCGAAACATATGAAGGGTAACCGAAAGTTGTTTTCTACATACAAAGCGTACAACGGAGGGAACATCATTTTCGAAAGCAATTTACGCGGTAACATCATAGGAAAAGGTACGATTTCTCATGACTCCCTAATTATTAAAAATGTTGAGCATGTAGATAATTTAAAATTCAATTTGCTTAGTGTTGGTCAAATATGTGATAATAAATGAAAAGTAGTGTTTACCGAACACAATAGTGAAATAATCAAATATGAAAAGGTCATAGGTAGAAGAATTAGAAAAAGAGGGCTATATGTGATAAAATTAGGAAATAAACCGGAAGATAAAATATGTCTTGCAACTTTAGACGAAAACTCTACCTTATGGCATAGAAGATTAGGTCACGCAAATATGCAATCAATTCAATCACTGGCTACTAGGGAATTAGTTAGAAATTTACCTAAGCTTAAATTTGACCGACATTTTTATGACGCTTGCAAAATTGGAAAGCAAACTCACAAGCTATTCACACAGCAAAAAATATAGTATCAACAACTAGATGCTAGAATTATTACACATGGACTTTTTTTTTTTTTTTTTTTTTTTTTTTTTTTTTTTTTTTTTTTTTTTTTTTTTTTTTTTTTTTTTTTTTTTTTTTTTTTTTGTTTATATTTTTTATTTGGCACCATCCCGCCTATGGAGTTATGGAGGAAATCGTTATACCTTAGTAATTGTAGATGACTATTCTCGATAAAACCATGGACTAGACTTTTTAGAAAAAAAAACGCGAAGCATTCCAGTGAGTTTGAAAATAGTTTAAAAAATGTAATCAAAATAAATTAGGATGTTCCATAGTGTTAATTAGATCGGATCATGGTCGGAAATTTGATAATGAAGTACAATTCGGAAACTATTGTGAGTTAAACGGAATTTCTCACAATTTCTCCGCTCCAACTTAACTCCCACAATCAAATGGGGTATAAGAAAGAAAGAACCGCATTCTACACGAAATGAGTAGAACCAGTTTTAATAACAATCTATTTATACAAAAAATTATGGTGCATGCGTCGAAGCCATCAACTACATAATAAATAGAATCACCATTAGACATATTTTAGGAAAAACTTTATACGAGTTATTAAGAGGAAGAAAACCAAACCTAAACTATTTCAAAGTATTTGGAAGTAAATGCTTCATTCTTAATACAAAGGATTACCTCACCAAGATTTCTACCCGAAAGTCCGTATAAGGTGTTTTTCATTAGGATAAACTCAAAAAACAAAGCCCATATAATCTTAACAAACTACAATGAAAGTCGAAAAATCCTAAATGAGTACATTCGACGAAAAAGCCTCCCCCGTCCTAACACTTCACCTTTGGAGGATGTGGATTTAGGCCAAGAAAGAACTAATTAAAGAGTTAGTAAAACAAAGACCTTTAGTGAAATATCACGAAGATAAATTATTAGAAAATAATAAAATTATAAACAGTAAAAAATCAAAAAACCGCATCTATTAGAAAATGTTATAGTAATTTAAATCAAAGAACTCTAGATCACAACCCAAGACTAAAGTAAATTCTTTTGTTTTCATTCAACCGATAGAACCTAAGATATAAATGAAGCACTAAAAGATAAAAGTTAGGTAATTGCTATACAAGAAGAATTAAACCAATTCATATCAAATGATGTTTGAGAATTAGTCCCAAATCCTATGGATATGACCATAATTGGAACAAAATAGGTATTTAGAAATAAGCTTGACGAAAATGGTGTCGTATCTAGAAACAAAGCTAGCTACTAGCTCAATGTTAAAATCAATAAGAAGGAATAGATTTATGACAGAAACTTATGCACCCGTACCTAGATTAAGAATCCCCATAAGAATATTTAGCTTTAAGCATGCGCACAAGACCAACAAATTATTTCAAATGGATGTAAAGAGTGCAATCCTTAATGGTTTTATCAATGATGAATTACTGTGGCACAACCTTTAGGATACATTGACTTCGCAAAAACCTAATCATGTCTAAGACTAGAGAAAGCCTTTTACGGACTCAAACAAGCTCCTAAAGCTTGGTACGATAGATTGAAAGCTTTTCTTATTAAACATGATTACACCATGGGAATGGTAGATAACACACTCTTTACTAAAAAGAAGGACCCCAATCTCATCATTGTCCAAATATATGTCGATGATATTATATTCGGATCAACTTGTCAAGAGATGTGTGATGATTTTGCCAAAATCATGCATGACGAGTTCGAAATGGTTAGATGGGGGAAACTAAATTTTTTCTTAGGACTACAAATAAAACAATTAGAAGATGGTATATTCTTTAATCAATCAAAATATATAAAGGAGATGCTTAAGAAATTTGGATTAGAAGACTCTAAGCCAATGAAAACTCCTATATCCACGGAAACAAAACTCACGAAAGACGTAGAAGGTGAGTCCGTAGATAACACCAAATATAGAGGTATGATAGGAAGTTTATTATACTTAACGGCAAGTAGGCCCGATATCATGTTTAGTGTTTGCCTTTGTGCACGCTTCCAAGAGGATCCTAAAATCTCTCACCTTGAAGCGGTTAAACGTATCTTCCGATACGTTAAAGGCACTATGCACTTAGGATTATGGTATCCTAAGGGGTCCGGCATAGAAACCATAGTATATGCGGACTCTGATCAGTGCTGGAGAATATGTGGACGAAAAAAGCACTAGTGGTATTAGATGTGTTTTTATGAGATGTTGTTTAACATCTTGGTTCTCAAAGAAGCAAACCGCTCTTGCTATTTCCATTACCGAAGCCGAATATGTAAGCGCCGGAAAGGCATGTCAACAAGCACTATGGATGAAACAAGCTCTCGTAGACTATGGCATTAGGTTAGATGACATTCCTATAATGTGTGATAACAAAGGGGCTATAGACTTAAGCAAAAATCCCGTACAACACTCTCGTACAAAACACATTGAGATTCGTCACCATTTCCTTTGTGACAATGTTCAAAAAGGAAATATTATACCATAGAAAAGGGTCATCGAAATACATTTCCGAATATTCTAACTAACCCCATAAACTGAGTACTTCAATTTACTCTAAGTCCTAGGAATGATGGAACAAATTGATTAAATGCTTACTAAGTAGTCTCATTACCATAAATGACTGATAAGGAACTTAAAAGTAAATAAGAACAATGAACTGAAATCAAAACTGAATGCCCAAATCGGAAAAATTAGAAATTTTTTTTGTCAGATGTGGCGCCCCTTTAAATTCTAACCGGGTGGTCCCCTTAAAATTAAAGGGGTCGGCCATACAATTAAGGGGACCGGCCATCTTACAGAGAGAAAAAATATTTGTTTATTCACTGTTCTGAGTCTAGGATATCATTTGCACATAATCAAACCTTGGGAACTCTTTAAAAGAACAATCTACATACAAGATTACGTAACCTTGGTTTTGCCAAAATTTAAGATTTTCTACTTATGTATATAAAAGTCCCAATTCACTTTAACAAAATCCTTCTCACGACTAGGAGTACATGAAAAATTCATTTTCATACATTGTTGATATATGCTAAACACATTTTTCAAATCATGCATAATGATCTCACATTTGATGCCAAAGTATATAATCCAATATATACTTTGACTATTTTGTTTGAGCAGCATTAAATCAAGGAGCACCTGGATTATTTCTTAGGTTTTCCTTTCTTAGAGTCGAAATAATCATCACTCCACATTTGTTACATATAGGCACACACTAGGCTTATAAATGCAAACACAAGTCTCTTTTAAATGCGTTAAAAACACATAGGGTTTGTCTAAGAAATCTTAAAAGCATTACAACTATTTACAGTATTAAAACTATTTGTATAATATGGTTTCTATTGAAGACTTTATTTTACCTTTTTACATGCTTGTCTACATGTTCTTCTTGCTAAATACCCTTAGACTTGATCATGCTTGAAACAAAATTACAACTTTGCTTGCCTATATTCTTGCTTGCTAAATGTTGTAGTCTTAGTTGCTATAAAAACTAGGACTTGCTGCAAAATGGCCACAAAACATACCACCTTTTTACCATTTCCTGAAACAAAACAAAAATCTGGACTTTCTGGACTTTCCAAGTGGTGCCCCCCTTAAATCAAACGGGCGGTCCCTTTAAAATTAAAGGGACCGACCATACTATTAAGGGGACCGGCCACCTGAGACATAATTTTTACTGTTTCTTTTTGCTCTTTGACCCTCTTTCACCTAGACTTAGCTGTAATTTCCCTGAACTCACTAACATCCCTTGGATTGACTTTCCAACAATGTCCATCTTTCCTAAATTACACCATTCTCCTAGTATAAATCAACCTACATTCTCAACACATTTTCCACACTCATCTTGTCTTCTCCAATGTCTTCCCCTCACAATCCTTCACCCAAACCTTCAAAGGTTGCCAAAATATCTGTAAGACCTATTTGAAGTTGAACTCTTATCACACATCAAATATGGATGATGTTAACTTACCCACTCAAATTTCCAAACCACAATATCCTCTCAATCAAAATTAACCATCTCAAGAGAACTATCTTACCACTCAAACAAACTATGATTCTCTACCATCTCACTCACTTCCACTTGGTGATTCTTGCAACACTAATGTTGGACACACTCACTCTCCGCAACAAGTGTTCAAACCAATACTCAAACCTCATTTCCTCACTTACTTATCAATCCACATGTTGCTAGTGTGCTTCATGCTCAAACTCCACCATCACCTTAAGGTGACAACCACACTTAACCTCCACTTCCTCCATCTCCAAGTGGAGAAATGCTCATGAATGACATTAATCAACTTCATGACCTATCAAACCTCCTAGCCATGCATCTCTTACAACGTAACACTTCCTCATCACCTTACTCTCCAAACTTACCTTACACCCCCAACTTGGATCAGGTTGAGCAAGATGTTGGTTATTGTCCTTGTTGCATATACACCCAAAAACAATTACCTCTAACCCATGAGTGAAGATACAATTGAATGAAATTTATTCTCACTCGACCACAACCACCACCTCAAATCCAACGTGACTATCTTCCAACAACCACCTCTGCTCCAAACTCTCCACTAATCACCAACTAAGCATACTACATGCCTACCTTTTTTCTCGCTTTCAAAATAAATGTCCAACCCTCTCCTTTTGCCAGCATGTCCTATGGAATTCTAGGAATATTAGGACCTATGTAGTTTACTTCTATTAATATGCTTCAAGCATATTATCTCTATTTGATGTATGCATGATTGTGTTTTTATAAAAATACCTTTAAGTTAAATGAATGATCGTTTGGTATTATTATTATCAAGAATGTTATTGTTGCACTAAACTTTGATATATGCATTAATGTGTTTTATACACAATTTTATGAATCTCCTTAGTCACCATATTTTTTTATGCACTTGTTTTCTTTTTGGTTAGTTGCATTTTTCATATCCATAAAAGTTAAGCCTAGTTGATATATATTTGTGATTGTTAGTTTACACAAATAACTTGACACTTGTTAAGCATTATCAACATGTTTAAATATTATTTTCCTAGTTTGCAACATGTGTAAGAAATGGTTGTCTTGTTCTTCTAACTTGTTTTTGTAGCAACGTTACCATAGCTCTCGAACGAGGGGGAGTACACATCAAGGGGGAGCGTTCATCCCGTCGACTTTTCACATATTCATCGACGAAGCCTTTTTGATTCTACAAAAAGGGGGGAGAAATAGAAATAAAACTCACTAAATACTTGTTTAAAAACAATTTTACATTTAATGAGTTTAGATTTTGTAATTATCAAAAAGGGGGAGATTGTTGATGAAATAATGCCTAAAAACGTTATTAATATTTTTTGATCTCTCTACGTTTTGATAATCACAAAATGTAAAAACGATTAATGAAAAATTGTTTGTAAACAAATAATTAGTAGTAAATTTTCAAAATGAAAATTTAATCACTTAAATATATGAATAAATAAATGCTTAATGCATTTTATGATCAAAGGAATTTTTATTCAACATCATATTTTTTATAAAAATGTCACAAACATTTTTATAACTTTTACAAAACATTTTTGGATTTAAAAGAAATGTTTTATTCAAAATAAATATTTTGAATTCAAATTTTATACCCAAAAACGGCTAGAAATGTTTCAGAAAATGCCTCCCCCAG
The DNA here is from genome assembly GCA_026074375.1 of Tanacetum coccineum. NCBI lineage: Eukaryota > Viridiplantae > Streptophyta > Magnoliopsida > Asterales > Asteraceae > Tanacetum > Tanacetum coccineum. The sequence continues at coordinate 21,245 of BQNB010078651.1, read as the reverse complement.
AAAAGACAAAAAAGGGAGCGTCTGGCCTGGGCGGTCCCCTTAATAATTAAGGGGACCGGCCCCTATTTAAGGGGACTGCCCAGACAAAAAGCCAGCTCAGCTGGCCTATAAATACTAGACCATTCCCCATTGTTTTTCTCACCTGTTGCACACACTTTCTTTCTGTTATAAATCAGTTTATACTTTCCTTTCTTTCCTTTGATCATTTAATCATAAAGCTTTGTTTCTAAGTGATCCTTAAGTGCAAGAGAAGAATACTTCCTATCATCAAATGAAGAAGTATTATAGCTTAGTGTGTGTCCTTGCAACCTTGTTGCAATTGTATCATATCTTGTAAATCATTTATGTATATTGTGAAGGTGTGTATCGTAGTTGTGTATACTAAGTAGATTGTGGTGATCATTGTAAGTATAGATAGATCGGATTGATCTTAGTAGGTAGTGTTTGATTGGTGTGATCAAGGTAGTGTTTAGTTAAAGTGAAGTTGTGAAGAAAAGTATAGAAAGGATGTGAAGGGTAGAGAAGATGTGAAGTGAAGAATAGTCGTGTAGTGAAGAAGAAGTTGTGTGGTGAAGCCAAGTTGTGAATTGTCCGTGAATTGTGTGTATTTTGTGTGATAGATTGGTTCTAGCTAGGATTAGAACTCGACATTTCGCTTAGTGTCAGAAATTGGTATAAGCTAAGTTGTGTACGGTTTTCTCCGCCTAAAGGGAGCTTGTTGACATAGTGAAGAAAACTCTCGAGATTGGTGCTCGGGGAGTGGAGTAGGGCGAAGAGGTGCTTCGTTACCGAACCACTATAAATCCTCATGTTGTGGTTTGATCTTTCCATCTCTTATCTCTTATCTTGCATATTTATTTTATATCTTGTCATTACTTACTTGATTAGTTAAATTGTTCATATTGTTAATTCACATAAAATCGAATCTAAGTTTTTATAAACAAACATAACATTAATTTAAAAAGCGGTAAACTATTCAACCCCCCCCCCTTATAGTTTTCCACATGATATATGTGGATGACATCATCATTACAAGTAATAACAAGGGCACTATCGACAATATAATTTATCAACTTGGATCAGCTTTTGCATTAAAAGGTCTCGGGCCACTTAACTACTTGTGTATTGAAATTATCCTCATAGTGATTAGGCATTACCTCATGTCTCAAAAGAAATATAATTTAGAACTCATTACAAAGGTCTGGTCCTTTCTAACTGTAATATCATTCCTTCTCCAATGTTACCTCGAGCCACCCTCAGATTTAGATTACAATGTTGCTTTCCTCTAATTCAGTTAAATAACGATACAGGTAAGTGGTGATTTACAATATTGTTACACTCTCACGCCGACATAGCTTTTGCTATTAACAAGGTATGTTAATATATGCATGCTCCAACCGATAATCATTGGTCTGTAGTTAAACAGATTTTATTTATCCTCATTGGTATGGTTACCATGGAATGCTAGACGTCGTTCTTCTGGTTCACCCTTTAAAGCTATCACTGGCGTACTAAAAAGGTAGTCCTGATACTTCTCTTGAAGCTTTCTCATATGTTGACTAGGCTAAGGATTCAGATGATCGGCGGTCCATGGGGGGATTTGCTATATATCTTGGTTCAAACCTTATACCTTGGACGGCTCGTAAACAACGTATGGTTTCACGTTCCTCTACAGAAGCTGAATACAAAGCTCTTGCTGATACCGTTGTTGAGCTTATATGGCTTCAAGCTCTTCTTCATGAGCTTTCTATTCGTTCATCTTCAATTCCTATACCATGGTGTGACAATCTTAGTGCAACATACTTGTCAGCTACCCTATCTTCCATGCGCGTACAAAACACATAAAAATATTCTATCACTTTGTTCGATAAAAGGTTGCTCAAGCAGATCTTTGAGTTCAACATATATCTATACATAATTAAATTGCAGATATCTTTACAAAGCCATTACCAACTCCTTGATTCCTCTTTCAAATATCTAAGCTACAGGTTATTTCTCGTCCTTAGCTTGTGAGGGCATGTTAGAACAAACTAGATTAGATGGGCCAGTCCAATTGTATAGATAGGCCGTACCTATTAGGTTATGTATAAGTTGCTTAGTCAGTAAGTTATGGTATTAGTATATATACATATAAAATCTAATGTGCAAAACACAATTACAATTACAATAATACATACCCTTTGAGGTCTTATAATCTACATACCAAACAAATGATTTTTGTGTTTCATTTCATTCTTTTAATCCAAACCTCTATACCAAACTGCCCCTAAATTTGACTTGTGATGCGTCGGTCATATAACTTTCAAGATTCATGTAATTCCTAAAGTAGAACAGAATTACAACTTCAACCATATAACTTTCAAATTTGATGAAATTCTTGAAGTATAATGGAATTATAACTTCAACTATAGGTGGCAATCTTTGGCAAAAAAAGGGCCTGTTACCAAACTTTATAAAATGCTTGGCCATTTATCTAAAAATGTATCGCCTTGACGTGCGAGCAGTTATACCCTTGTTACTAACAATCCCTTAAATTTGAAGTGGTTTCTTATAATTGAAAACTTAAGTTGCTATGCAATAATTAGTATTTACTACATATAAAGAGAAAAATTAAATCAACTTAGGTCTTGGTTTTCTAGAAAACTTAAAAATAAACAATGAGTAATGTTGTTTAACTAAAATAACATTAACCTATTATACATTAGGCGTGCAAACGACATCGTTTAGCATTAAATTAAGGTCGTTTATCATTTAAGTAAAGTCGTTTTGTGTAAGTGTTGTGTTGTTTGGTTAATGAGTTGTATTTGTGGGACATTAATTTGGGCCTTCCTTGTTTCCCGGTTTTAATATTGCACTGATATGTGAAGTGTACTCAATACACTTCACACTCTTCTTTAGCCTATCTCTCTTCTTCTTCTTCTTCAGTTGTTAGGAGTGGTGGTTGATCGGTGGTTCCAGATATCTAGGTAGAAGTGCTACACTCTTACATGTAAGTCTACTCAACACTTTCCACACTCTTTTTTTAGTCTTTGTCCTTTATCTGCTTTCTTCACTGTCAGGTTGGTGAAGATCAGTGGATTTTGGATTAAAGGTATGTTTTTTGTTGTTGTTGGTTATTTGTTTAAGTTCGATTATGTTTTAGGTGTGTGAGATTTTGCAAATGGTGTATTGCATGTGTTGTTTGGAAATTGTTTTAATATTTTTTAGCCGATTGGTTTACCTTTTTGCAGCTTGAAGTGGTGATTTAGGATTTGTGGGTAATTGTGGTTAGAGTTACAGTATTGTTGTTGTTGTTTATTTTTTTGGAAATGGTGTATTGTATGTGCTATTTTGAAGTGGTTTTCGTTTTTTTTTTACCTTTTTGATTAAATATCTGCAGCTTAAGGTCGTCATTTGAGATCATCGATTGTCGTTTACATATTAAGGTAGTTTTTTTATGTGTTTTTGTTTGTTTTGTAGATTTCTGGATTATATTTTTAGAACGTTTAAGGTTTAATTATTTTTAGTCTTTAAGTAATATTCGAAATGATTATGTGTTAGTGTTCTAAGTGCTTTTCATGTTTTAAATCTGTTTTGTTTAAGTTTATGTAGTTTGAAGTCGTGATTTGGGATCGCCGATTATGGTTTATAGATTAAGGTATGTTTTTTGTTGTTGTCTTTTATTTTTGTACTTTGATTATGTTTTTGTAACACCCCAAACCAAACAAATTTGGATTGCGCAGCGGAATTAGCAATTGGGTGTTACTAAGTAGCAAAAATCACCAAGACAACTTCTTATGACCATGTCTTTCTCTTACAACTGAGCTTTCAATTCATTTAATTCAAAGTATTGATAAAAAAATTGGAGCACTTTTGATTGAAACAGAATTGTCCCTATGAAAAAATTTCCCTGATAACTGAGAATCAACTTCTAAAAAATGCAATTTATTATCAAGAGTTGTATAACTTTCTGAACATTTTAATCATAAGTCTCTTTTCAATGAAATATTTTTTTGTTGAAAAGCTTAGTCCTCAAGTTGAGACACTTGGACATTCATACATATTCACAGAAGCCATTATCCAACAGTAGACTTCATAAATATGGTCACTATATCTTTGTAATGACTTGTTTCCAAGTAGTCTTTCGTCGCGTATTAAAACTTGATTCATTTTAACTTCAAACGTTTTAGACCTCTAAACGATGTTGTTCCATAGCCTGTTCATTTGATGAAAGACATTTTGGACTTCATAAGTTCATCAATTAAATATTGATCGAATGTATTGAATATGTCCCTTCAGTGCTTTTACAAAGGAATAAATTCATCCCTAAAACAACGTTTGTAAGTTCAAACCCCCGAGCCCTCAGTGATGGCTGTGTCGTGGGTTCTTTCTTTGACAACCCACGTCAAAACCAGCAAGATGGTGTTTAAGTTTATTCAAACTTGTATTTACCAATAACACTTTAGGAAGTTCTTTTGGAACCTCGACTTTGGTGGGTCTACAAGAAGGACTAGGATCTAAAGAATTCATAGAATTCTGAGACCAAAAGGCTTGTTCAATAGATAATTCAGTTTGTGTGGAAAACAATTTTTTTTTTTCAACATCTTGAGAAAGTTTGTTGAAACAGCATAATCAACTGGTGTGGTATTAACTTTCTTTTCTAAAACCATTGGATCTTGTTGTTTTAAAAACATTTTTGAACGACTCTCTTCAGCAAGCATTAGAGTCTCTTCAGGAATCAGAATCGAATTGGCATAAGTATTCATAAGACATTACCATCATAAAGCTTTGGTTCCAACTACTGAGCTTTCTTCATATAGAAAGGATTTTGAAAACCTAGAGCATGATTTTTGTGGTATGGTCATAGAAAAAAAAATGTTGAATTTTGTTAACATATAAACAGTTTGTGCTGATTGATCACTTTTATAAACCATATTTATCTAGCTGTTTGATCTTATTTTCTAAAGCAATTTCTCTATCAATGTTTCTAGATTCTTCTTTATTGAAATCATTTTTGAGAAGAGTAAGTGTTTGCATTAAAGATTCCTTTTCTTTTAATTGTTTAGAAAGAGTTTGTTTAAGACGATCAATCTCGATAGACTATTTACATGAATTTAAAATGTTATCTTTACTTCTTAAATCAACATTTTGTCCTTCTTTTAAAAATTTAACTTGTTCTTTATATCTTTCAAGCTCAGTAGTTAAAGTATTATTGACACCTTTATTGTTTAGATTAATCTTGGTGCAATTAGTTACTTAGGTTTTCAGTTGTTCAATCACAGATAATATCAGTGCATCTTGTTGTGCAGATGAGTTACAATTCTGAACAGCTGCCTGCTGTGATTATGTCACATACTGAGAATAAGGAATGATATTGCTATCACTGGTTATTTTAGTCTCTGAATGGTTCACAACATTCGACTGTTCAGAAGACGACATCACCTGCACACCTTGATTAATCATATTATTATCCATTTTATCAGGATTGTGTACCTCAGCGAGAGCATCTAAACCATAATGAGATAAATTCGCCATAAGAGCAACTTTGGCAGTGCTGAATTCATCACAATCAGAGTCATATGCAATCAAATCGTCTGGCTTGATTAAGTAAGCATTGTAGGTAATGACAGTCATGGTGGCTTGACCATCTGTAGTTCCCTGGACTGCTAAAAATGCTATTCTTCCTCATGTATAATTTAACCATTTCAGAGCTTGTACTAGCAAAACTTTACCTTATACCATGAATCAATCCCATTTCCTTTTTAAGGTTTAGTGCACTGTTTGGACATGTGTCCTTTCCCCTTTGCAGTTGTAAACATAACCGCCTTTATTGTTTCCCAGAATTTGCTTCCCACTTGCTCCTGGAGTGTCGGCCCAACTTGTACCCATAGCAAAAAAAATTTGCCCCTCCCTTGTGACTGAGTAAGGTCTACTCTACCATCATTAAAGCAGATATGTTTCCTAAGGTTTGACGGAATTCCTTCAGCTGGTTGTTGTAGTGGGATAGCGAATATGACGGACATCTTGATAAGGAATGACATCATAAATTGATTGGCAATCAATAGGATCGTAACCCTTCCTTTAACGTAAACCAGATTAGACCCGAATCTAGTTGGAAAAATCAGGGTTGTTGTGATTGTTGGTTGATTGTAGGACATAATCCAATTGGGAATGGGATGGGTTGTAAGAACAAACGGTTTGTGGTGAACTGATGATTGATAATCATTGGATGGATAACTGATTAAAAGAGGTGTTGATGGTTGATTGGTTGAGTATTGTTGAGACTGATAAGGTGATCCATACTGTGGAGACTGATATAGTGAAACTTGTGGTTGAAATTGAGAGTTTTTGTATGAGTTCTGATGAGTTTGATAAGGAGACTGGGTCATCTGATGAGTTGCAACCAAAGCAAGCGGATTTGAGTTACGTTCATGCATTAAACGATGGTGTTTACTAAAATTGTTTCAATTTCACATTGTAGATGTCATGTCCCATTGAGGTAAGCAGAGAAAAATCTCAAGTAGAAATCACGTAGTGTTTCCCCTTCTTATAAGCAAACTTATTGTTGGGTTTCAAAAGTTTCTACAACTTAGTGCTGCTACTAATACAAGTTACTATTGCTAGTTCTACTTAGTACTGCTGGTGAAGAATGCTAAAGATTCAAGAAAATAGACTAAGTAGTTAGTACTGATATCATAAATTAGTTAGTACCTTAGCCAGTTACATGTTAGTAATGCCAGTAGACATATACTGTTAGTATAAGTTAGTACACGCTAGCATATATGATATAACTAGGCATAGGTGATATATGCATGAGGTATAATAGGACGAGATTGCATGATCCACTAACGCATTTATGTAAGTCCATTAGGGGTTCCTTGGTGTTATAAAAGGAACCTACGGACACTCGTTATAGAGAAACAAGATCTCATATACAAGTTTTACCAATAAATCCAATAAGTAATCTATAAAACCTAGCAGATTAATAGTAATCAAAGTTTTTGTTTTATTCCTTGATCTTCTAGCAGTAAATTTAGATTCCACAAAACTTATAATTTCATAGTCATTGTTCACTTGTAGTTAGTACGGATCTATCCAGATTAGCTACCACCCTTACAGGGGGTGGTGGGGGGGGGGGGGCCAAGAAATATCTATTCATTGGATCAACAAATGGGTATCAGAGCTTGTTAGAAACTCTGATAAGACGAATCAAAATAGATCAGTGTAAAAACCTTTACCTTTCAGATCTATTCAATGGCAGGAGAAGATGAATTTCATGATGATAATCCACCACCACCACCACCAGTTACACCTACACAACAAGCCCCTCACACTCTGTCAACTATTAAACTCCCTATTCTGAAGAAAGTGAGTATGACATATGGGGCCATGAAAATGGAACATACATGGGGCATACATGAAAAGTCCATATAGGAAATCATACAAAAGGGAAATGGTCCAGTACAAGTCTCAACAGACACAAATAGACAAATAAAGGTTTGACCTCCCAAAACTGCTGAAGAAATTTTAGCTAGAGAGAGAGAAAGGAAAGAAAGAACCACCTTTCTTATGGCTATACCAGAAGACCATTTAGCAAAGTTTCACAAAATGACTGATGCTAAAGAAATGTGGGAAGCTCCTGTCTTATCTGTTAAAAATAAAGACGGATCTTTCAGAATGTGTATCGATTACCGGGAGTTGAATAAACTTACTATAAAGAATCGTTACCCATTACCCAGAATCGATGATTTATTCGACCAACTTCAAGGTTCGAGTGTCTACTCAAAAATCGACCTAAGATCAGGTTATCATCAACTGAGAGTGAGGGATGAAGATATTCATAAGACTGCTTTCAGAACAAGATACGGACACTATGAATTTCAAGTGATGCCATTTGGTTTAACTAACGCACCTGTTGTATTCATGGATCTCATTAATTGTATGTGTAAACCATACTTGGATAAATTTGTGATAGTGTTCATCGATGATATTCTCATCTACTCTCATAACTAAGAAGAACACGCAAATCATTTGAGAATGATCCTAGAATTACTCAAGAAAGAGAAGTTGTATGCCAAGTTCTCCAAATGTGATTTCTGGATTCGTATCGTGCAATTTCTTGGACACTTAATTGATAGTCAAGGACTTCATGTTGACCCGCCAAGATTGAAGCAGTTTAGAACTGGGGCATCTCCCACTACACCCCACGGAAGTTCGTCAATTTCTAAGGACTTTGCGGCAATACAAAATACGGAGATTTTTTTTTATCAAGTTGCAAAATCTTTGACTGGAATTAACCCAGAAAAACAGAAGTAATCTAATCTGGGGCGAAGACCAAGAATCGGCTTTTCAACTGCTAAAACAGAAGCTATGTGAAGCTCCAATCTTAGCATTACCCGAAGGAAATGATGATTTTGTTGTCTACTGTGATGCATCCCATCAAGGTCTGGGAGCAGTGTTAATGCAAAGAGAGAAGGTTATTGCATATGCATCCCGACAACTTAAGCCTAATGAAGAAAACTATACCACTCATGATCTCGAATTAGGAGCAGTAGTGTTCGCTCTTAAAATCTGGAGACACTATCTATACGGTACAAAGTGTACAGTTTTCACTGATCACAAAAGCCTTCAACATATTCTTCATCAGAAAGAATTAAACATGAGGCAACGCCGTTGGTTAGAATTGCTTGCAGATTACGATTGTGAGATCCGCTATCATCCTGGAAAGGCAAATGTCGTAGCAGATGCCTTAAGCCGAAAGGAACGAATCAAACCACTCCGAATCAGATCATTAATCATGACCGTTCATCCAAAACTACCATCACAAATTCTCGAAGCTCAAACTGAAGCACTCAAGGAAGAAAACATCAAGGCTGAGAATTTACGAGGAATGGACAAAGCGTTTGAAGTACGTCCTGATGGAACTCGTTGTATCAAGAACCGAAGCTGGTTACCACTCTTTGGTAATCTGAAGGACTTATCAGCATGAAACTCATAAAATCAAAATAATCCCATTTCACTCGGGTTCTGACAAAATGTACCAGGATCTAAAGAAACTCTAACATAAAGGCAATCATCGCGGAATATGTTGGCAAATGTTTGACATGTTCTAGAGTTAAGGCAGAATGTCAGAAGCCATCCGGCTGTACTGTACACCAGACATTCCAAGAAGAAATGGAAAAATAACAAAGGACCTTCGTTACAAAACTTCCTAAAACCTCAAACGAACATGACACCATCTGGGTCATTGTTGATCGCCTTACCAAATCCGCACATTTTATTCCTACCCGAGAGACAGATAGTATGGAAAACCTTACAAGGTTATACATCAAAGAAATAGTCTCCCGGCATGGCGTGCCAATATCCATTATCTCGGATCGTGACAGTCATTTCACATCCAGGTTCTGGAAATCTTTGCAGAATGCTTTGGGTACTCAATTAGACATGAGTATGGCATATCATCCCGAAACTGATGGACAAAGTGAAAGAACCATTCAAACACTCGAAGATATGCTTCGAGCCTGTGTCATAGACTTTGGAAAAGGATGGGGAAAACACTTACCATTGGTAGAATTTTCCTACAATAACAGTTACCATGCCAGCATTAAGGCAACACCGTTCGAGGCACTTTATGGTCGAAAGTGCAGATCACCTGTTTGCTGGGCCAAAGTTGGAGATGTTCAACTTACAGGACCAGAAATAATCCATGAAACCACTGAGAAGATAGTGCAAATTCATCAACGCTTGCAGGCTGCAAGAGATCGGCAAAGAAGTTACGCCAATGTCAGGCGAAAACCTTTAGAATTTCAAGTTGGAGATCGTGTTATGTTGAAAGTATCACCTCGTAAAGGAATCATCTGATTTGGAAAACGAGGAAAGCTTATTCCCCGGTACATTGGACCATTCAAAATTCTTGAACAAATTGGCCCAGTGGCATACAAACTAGAGCTTCCTGAAGAGCTTAGTAATGTCCACAGTACTTTCCACGTTTCTAATCTAAAGAAATGCTTATCTGATGAATCTCTCGTCATTCCCACGAAAGAGCTTCGGCTCGATGACAAACTCAACTTTGTGGAAGAACCCATAGAAATCATGGATCGAGAAGTCAAGCAACTGAAACAAAGTCGTATTCCTATAGTCAAAGTACGATGGAACTCTAAAAGAGGACCAAAATTTACATGGGAACGTGAAGATCAAATTCGTGCCAAATATCCACATCTGTTTTCAAACATCACTCCGGCATCCAACTAAATCTCGGGACGAGATATCTTTTAAGGGAGGAGGACTATAACAACCCGTAATATTCATCAATGTAATTATCCATCTATTAAATTAGATGCAATGTACTATCATTCTATTAATACAAACCACCTTTTACAGGGAATTTTTTTTCGCTTTACTACATTCTACTATGTAACATTGTTTACATAGCAAACTAAAGTTAACGGGCTCACACAACCTACCTATGACTATTCTATCTATGTATATGTCAAGCAAACATCATAACATGTCAAGTCTACACTCTAATATCATTTATAACATGTACGATATTCATTTAACGAAGTTATAACGACAATATTATTAAATATACATAAACCGTTAACGATTATGCCTAAATCCTAATTTTATGTAATGTAAACATCTAAAGCGAATGTACAAGCAACTAAGACACATATACAAGTATCATAGCATCTCATTTGAATACATTTTCGCTCCAAAATAAAGTACAAGTCTTTAAAAGCATAATGTACAAGCTTTTTAAGCACGAATCCAAATAAGTCATTTCATCTACATTTTTCTTAAAGATTTCATTCAAACTAATCAACTCAAGCTACAAGCTATCAATGCACGACATTTAAACCTTATTTCCCTCCTTTCTAATCTTATGTACACGAAATATAAAACTAAAAACCCTAACCCGTTCCTAAACCAAACCCGTGACCCATTTCATTCCTTTTTACCCATTTTAAACTTAAACCACTAATCAACTTAAGTTATAAACACTTAATGTATACCATCACATAATTATGGGTTAAAAGGGTCAAGAGGGAATACTTAATGCCGGGAAACTCCACAACAAATGAGTTGCTGAGAGGAAGAACAGGACCCTTGTAAGATATTATAAAAAGAACTCGATGACACACCCGTGTATTTTACTGTTTATTATAGCTCGTAGTTTAATAGTTTAATATTACGTTTTTCAGTTTAAAGTCCGAGTACTAATACCCGTATATTGTAAGTACTATATATAGCCTCTTGCCGAACTTTATGGAAGAGGTACCTAGTTCATAAATTCATTTACATAAGAAAATACTTTCTCTCTCAAGATTAATTACTCTCTAGTGTTTCTCTCTCTCAGAAACTACCCATCCAAGAATCGACACCGTGTTATGATATAAGGATATACCACAATTGGTATCAAAGCTTATGGGATGATTAGATCGTGTGTATGTTGTGATTTCTATGCTTGATATTAGCTCGAAAAGTGTGCCATAGAAAAGTTCTAAGCTCGTTTTTGAAGATCTCTACGAATTTTGTTTGTTTGTAATGAATAAAGTTTGGGTGTTTCTAGTTTTGCTATTTACCTTGTGTTATTGTGTTTGCAAAAGAAATCAAAGCAAAATCGTTCAAAAGGTGATTTTTTTCATTTTTTTTTTTTTTTTTTGGTATTTTTTTTTTTTTTTTGTAAATTAGGAATTTTGTGAAAAACGTCGTTGTTCTTCGTAGGAGAAGTTGCCAGAGAAATTCTTCACAGGACGGTTGCTGAAAAATATTATTTTATTTAAGAAGGTTACCAACCCTCTTACACACCGCGGGTTGCTTAGGTTGGCGAGTGGTGCTCAAGCGGGCGATGTTACTAAGCACGGTTTACTTACCGCAATTTGACCAGCTACGAGTTGTCCAAGTAGGCGAGTTGTTAAGACGCAGCGGTTTGCTTACCAGCTGTTTGAACAGGTTATCGAGCGGGTTGAAATATTTTAATAGTAAAATTTTCTTAAGGAAACTCTGGCGTTTGAAAACTCTACGCGGTTTGATTAAAATATTCTTCTACGCGGGTTCTTAACTCTTCGCGGCGGGTTTGCTTGGTCAGCGAGTTGACTTCCGGCGAGTTGCCTCTAAAATTCCAACGCGAGTTGTCTTAATCTCTTCGCGGTGGGGGTTTCTTATGCACTGAACATAGTGTTCGCTAGTTGTCTTAAAATTCAACCAGCAGCGCTTGCCTTATCCTGCAGCGTTTGGTAGCCTTGGCGGCGAGTTGAGCTTCTGCTTAGAAATTTGAAATATTTCAAACTCGGGATTTTAATATCACAAAAACAAAACACAAACGTTAAAACCTCACCCTTCTTTTAAAAACGTACAACTCACTAATCATTTATCGATCAAAACATATCCTATCATAATATACAAGATTTCAAGTATGCAAGAAACATCCAGTGTCAGGGTCCTGATACACGCCCACCAATGCTTGATAGAACAACTTTGAATCTTGGCAACAACGTAAACTCTTAACTGTCTAGTAAAGGATAATGGAGAGAAATTATAATTCCATTAGAGAAGGACCAATTTCAGATGGGAACGTCTCATAAGTTATTACTGGAGGAACCTAGTTGCGGTTCAACAAGGTCCAGTACGGCTAGAGTCCTTAACGACCTTTTTCGGTGAAGAAAGGAAAGTTATAAAGCTGACATTCATGCACCAATACCTACTCACTTCTTCAGGGTATACCAAAGGACATAAACTCACTCATCAATCACTATACTGACGCTAAAGACATTTGGAAACTGAAAGAAATAGAATTCTGTGAAGGTTCTGAGTTAATACAAAGGATGACAGGGAATCGACAGTATAGCGATGAATTTGAACACTTCCGTCAAATCTAAGTAGAAACCATTCAAGGATACTGCGTTAGGTTTACGACGCTCATTAATGAACATAGAAACATCAAATGACCATGTCCATGGATGGCGAGCCCTTAACTCAAAGTTTATGAAACAACATTTGCCTGAGTGGAGTAGATTCATACTGAAGTCAAACTTAACAAGGTTGAAAGAGTCCAAACTATGATCAGGTGTATGCCTACTTTAGAAGCAACATGAGTGCATGCTATGAGAACAGAATTAAGATGGAAAGGTTCGGTTCAACCGAAAATAAAGATCCTTGGCACTAGTGTCGGACGCCTCAGTTTCGCAGTATCCCGCACAATCATCCAAGTCTCCTCAATCCACAGAACCATATCCTTCTGACAACTTTCAACTGGACTCAGGGAGTTCTTCAACAGAAAACTTGATTGAAAGCTTATCCAACATGCTTGCCCTTCTCACTCAATCGTACAAATCACATCTTCCTCAAACTAACAATCAACTAGAAGCTTCGTCCCAATGCAAGTAACGAAAAGCTATGATTCAAGACGGGAAAGTTGTTGTTCAAGATGTCCGTGGAAGATACAGTGCGACTAATCAAGGAAGATCATTTAATCAAGGAAGACCATTTCAGAAAAATAATGCAAGAGGAAAGGTTAGCGGGAAAATGAAGGAGCTCAGAAACATAAGCGGCATGATTAATCATGGTCAAGACGAACCCCTGCAAGTGCTACAACTTTAACGACTAGGGCACATAGCACGTGAAAGTCACATGACCATAGCGACTTCATGATTCAACTACTTCAGACAAGATTGCTACTAATGCAAGTCCCAGGATAGTGGAGCATAAACTGGATGAAGAACTATCTATGTTTCATGCAGGGAACATGTTACCAACAATGATGATGAATGTGGATGAATCACAGAAAGATGTTTTCACTCAATCTGGACCATATTTTTAGTGAAGCTGATGAATGTGATGCATTCGAACTATGATGTTGATGAGGGTCCCCACTTCACAAACCATGTCATGGCAAATCTCACAATCTGAAGATCCAATCTACGATTAAGCCGGGCCTTCTATACACTCGAATAATCCATTGATGTACCAGATCATGATGCCTTAGTCGATCATAGGATGAGCATCATGAATGTACACGAGAATGAAAAATGATAGTACAACACAACTATGTTGTAGAGCTTCTGATGCTGACTATACAGTGTAGTAATATTATCCTATGATCAGTATGTGGCATAGACAACGAAGAAACAGTTGTACAATGTAAAATCATCTTCTTACAAATGATGCACTAATGTCAATTTTTGTTGATGAAATGCATGAACAATGTGTACAAAGTAGATTACAAATAAGTCACACATGGTAGTTAATGACTCAGTGACCTCATGACTTGCAGATATAAGGAGAACTGTCGGCAGGAGTATGAAAAACGGGCAAAGTTTTGAAGGTAACTTATAGAGAACGAACAAATTGATGAACAAATGGAGAATAAATTATCTCAACCGAAATAGAAAGGAAACGTCACTAAGATCTGAAGCTTCATTCAGCACAATACTCCTAGTTCTACAGTTGACCATTATAAAATCAAAGACAAAGAAGTAACACTCTTGAAAAAGGATTTTAAACAAAAGGATGATAAATTCCTTGAAGAATTTTGAACATAAAGAAGCTAATAGATAGATTGAAGACAGATAATAAACAAACAGATCAATCTGTTTCAAACTGTTCACATGTTGTGTCAAAACCAAATTCATTTTAATGATGAAAAGCACAAGGGTATCATAGGCCTACAAAAATCCCTTATGTCTCACCCTTGCAAAACAAGTTCAACCCGCCCTCTATAATGGCATGGTATTAGTCATGTCCAATCAAGCACCGCCCTGGTGTTACATGACTCAGAGGATACTCCGTCGAGATATACTGAGATAACTAGAAAAGAATGCTTGTGAAAATGAAAAGCCCTCTATGTGTGGAAAATAAAGTTAGATTGCCCCCAGATACTCCGAAAGGAGAACCTTCATTGCAACCTTTGCTCCCCAAAAGAAATCAGACCCAGAACAGATATTGGTCCATAATGACAACAAACAGGAAAAAGGCTGAGAACCTTAGCTCCAAAACCAATTCACATTGACAGGTATCCTACCCAAGTACTCCTGTCAAGCTTTTCCCCAGGAAGAATTTCTTCCAACTAAAAGTCAGTGAAGATTAATCTTTATGCACTCACACAACTTTTTACGGAATTTGACAAAACTTGCAAAACTAGAATCACACCATCAGGTCTTACAGAGGGGAAAGAGGTTTTGAGCAAACAAAAAGATGTTACCTCACTGAAGTTATTCCATTTTTCAAAACTCTTAAAGAACACTTTGTTGGAGTTTCAAAAAGCCCTCTTTAAAGAGTAAGAAATGGAAGAAATGTTTTGATCAAATGAATTACGAAGTGGGAACAAGGAAATTACTTATACAAGCATGTACTGAAAATTGAAAAGAAAAACCATCTCATTTGAAAATATAATTCTGATGTTAATTGCTTGTCGACACAACTGCTGTATAATTGGAAATATCCGTAGTCTAGATCATGAAGCTGACATGTCCTAAAGTTAATGATGAAACAAAACTTATTTCAAAACAAGAAGGGAATACCTAAATTTGCAAGTTAAATATCAACATCTTCACATGAAAGGTTTGATAATATCAAAAATCACAAGCATCACAGGAAGCTCTGAATTTACTCATTCTTTAAAATCAAGAATCTGAACATCGATTAAAGAAAAAGATAACAGTGAATCGAACGCTTGAAACATTCTAGTCGGCTAGTGTGAATACAGAAGTCGGAGCCTTATAATGCTGTAGATGTCACTGCTCTTATTGAACAAAATAATTGCGAATAGGTAAGAACTATAAAAGGTCAAACAACATTACAGGAATTGTATGACTCAATTAATGATCCACAGCGTGCTCACAAACAATTGAAAAGACTCTACCATGTGAATGTATTGACAGTCTACAAGCTCGAATTGCGAAGCAAAGAGCCTGTTTCTCATATTGACTATGTCAAACCAAAAGTTCTTGCACCTGGCATGTACGGCCATTGACGTGAAATCACACTTCCTCATACCCCTTTAAGAATAACAGGAGTGCTCATCTAAACTATATCAGCCATTCTTAAGGAAGTGTAGAAACGTTAGTGAGATGTGTAGAGGAAGCTATAGTAGTTAAACCACTGATAGTTCACTTAACTATCTTATGCCGATACACTAAGTTATCCTCAAGAATTGTACAAATTGTGATTGGCACTTGCCCAAAAGTTTTCATGAAACGAGAAAAAAGGCTCCCTCTACCCTGTGACTAGGAAAAAGCAAGTTACGTTTAGTGATAAACCAGGAACTTCTTCTAGTAACGCACAGAAAGCACAAGTGCAGCAAGAGTTTCAACTGACTAATATCCATGTGCTTCCTCTACAGGAGTAACGATTCCACTGAAGCAAGCGGGGTCAAAGCCTTAGAAGCAATACAAAGAAAAATAGGATCCTGCCTGCTAAGAAGGAGAATAAGAAGGAAGTAGAAAGTACGAACCTTAGACAAATTAATCCAGTTTGGACAAAAGTGAATCGGGTTGATTCTAGCATTAGCTCTAAGCGTGTTGTAATTAATTCGAATTCTGAATCTGTAAACTCTGCAAGTCATGGAATGTGTGTTGTTAATATCTTGAATTCTGTGAATGCTACCCCCACCGTTAGAACTGTCTTGAATAAAGAGAAACAGATCTGGAAACCAAAAAGCAAACTGTCTGATAACAGTTTAACCAAGACCAAACAGATCTGGAAACCAAAAAGCAAACTGTCTGATAACAGTTTGAACAAGACCAAGCAGATCTGGAAACCAAAAGGCAAACTGTCTGATAACAGTTTGTCCAAGACCCAGCGGGTTTGGAAAGCTACGGGAAAACTATTTGCAGATATTGGTTATCAATGGAGACCCACAGGAAAGAAACTCACCTTAGGAAAACTTGATTGTGGTTCTCAATGGAGACTACAAAGGAAAGAATTTGCCTTAAGGGAAAGATGGCCAGTTTACTAAGCTTTCTGTGAAATGTTCTACTCTATTCTGCTAACCAACAAGTATCCCCAACCAAAATTGGGACCGAAATTCCAACTCTCCAAACCGCCTGTTTTCCAAATGCAGGTCTACATGACCAGCTATTGGTATCTGACTCATCTCTCAGAACATATGACGGGGAAACGTTCAAAGCTCAGGATTTTGTGGAAAAGTTCATTGGGACAGTGCATATTTCGTAATGATCACTTAGGAGCTATCAAGGGTATGGAGATTAATGTAGGTGACGTTGAACTCAAGAGTAAACTACGTGGAGGGACTCTGACAACAATCTGTTCTCTGAAAGGGAATATGTGATTCTGATCATTGAGGTGGCATTCAGAAAGCATACTTGCTTAATTCCGAGAATAGTAAGTGTACATATAACCTTCAAAGGATCGTGCACCATTTGTACATATAATCGATTGATGAAATGATGAAGTACTTCTCCGATATGCAAACTAGTCCCAAAGCCTTCCCAGTCCAATCAGGGTTGAGGCATCGTCGTTTAAAAACGCATATAAACTCGGCCACGAATAAATGACTGCTCGAAAAGAATCTAGTAGAAGGTCTACCTAGACAGAAGTTGAAAAGGACCAGTCTTTGCTCAGCCTGTCAACTTGGAAAAGCAAGAAGTTCCTCCCACCCGGCCAAAAACTAAAATACAAATATGGCAGTCATCATACCCTTCCCATGGATCTGTGTGGTCCAATGAGAGTCCCGAGTATTAAAAGGGAATAATATATATAGTCTTCGTGGAAGACTATTTCAAAGAATCACAATGGGTCAAGTCTTGAGGTCAAAAGATGAAACTCCAGAGTTTGTCACCAAACTTCTTAAGCAAATACAGGTTGTGCCTTCAACAAAATAGCAGAATTCATCCGTACAGATAACTGGAAACAGAATTCGTCTACCAAGTGATGTACTGAATACTATGAAGTGTTGGCAAAATTTCATCAAAAGTCTGTTCTGAGAACTCCACAACAAACAGAGTTGGTTTAAAAGACGTAATCGTACACTGGTGACGCCTCAGCACGTGCCATGATACATGATGCTCTCGACACTAAGCATCCATGTAGAGGTTCTATGGGCAGAGCTGTAGCCACTTGCTTGTTACACACCCAAACCGATCACTAATTCATACTCGTCATAACAAAACTCATTATTAGCTGTTCAAGATAAAAAGCCTGATCTTAACATTTCAATTAGAGTATTTTGGTGCTCTGTGCTATCCTGCAAATGATAGCGAAAATCTAGGAAAATTTCAAGCCAAAGCTGACATTGGGATTTTCGTTGGGTATGCTCCTAGCAGGAAGGGCTATAGAATCTACAACAAGAGAACTCGTCGATTAATGGAAACAATTCACGTCACATTCGATGAGATGCATCAGTCAATGGCTCCTGTACGGATCAGTTCAGGACCCGAGCCTATCATGATGACCCCTGGACAACTCAAAACAGGGCTCGCTCCAACCGACAAAGAGCTGGAGATGTTATTTCAACCAATGTTTGATGAACACCTTGAACAATCTCGAGTAAATGAACCAGTACCTTCTGCTACTGAAATTAATGCTCAAGTTGTCCCACCAGGTACATCTTTGTCTACAAAACATATTGATTCAAAGTTGCACCGTCAACAAGTGCTTCATCGTCAACATCCGGTATTCATCTTCCAGTCCAACATCAAGAAATTGCAGAAGAACCCACTCAAGAAGACACCCCAATCATTCACGATGTTCTTCCTCCTCCACATAACCTTGTTACTGGAGATCCAGGTTCGGCACAATCATCATCTGGGAATGTTAATGCAGAGGAACCCAACCGAGTTAACTACCCTCCAGATCATCTCAGAAGATGGACCAAAGATCATCCTCTGGATAACATCGTTGGCAATCCCTCTCGTCCTGTATCAACCAGAAAACAGTTAGCATCCGATGCTTTGTGGTGTTGTTTTCATACTGAACTGTCCAGAGTCGAACCCAAGAACTTCAAAATGGCCGTGATAGAAACTTATTGAGTCTGCTGTTTTGGTTTCAAGCCATGCAAGATGAAATTCATGAATTTGATCGACTTGAAGTATGGGAATTAGTACCTCGCCCAATTTATGTTATGGTTATCGCTCTCAAGTGGATCTACAAAGTGAAGCTTGATGAATATGGTGATGTACTGAAAAACAAAGCTCGGTTAGTTGCAAAGGGATATCGTCAGGAGGAAGGTATTGATTTTGAAGAATCGTTTGCTCCAGTTGCACGGATAGAAGCCATCAGAATATTCATTGCCAATGCGGCAACCAAGAACATGATCATCTACCAGATGGATGTCAAAACTGCTTTTCTGAACGGTGATCTTCAAGAAGAAGTCTTTGTCAGTCAACCTGAAGGATTTGAAGATCAGGAAAATCCTACTCACGTCTATCGTCTGAAGAAAGCTCTGTATGGGCTTAAGCAAGCACCAAGGGCGTGGTATGACACACTCTCAAAGTTCCTGATGGCAAACAATTTCTTCAAGGGTGCCGTGGATCCAACGTTATTCACACGCAAATCAGGCAAACACATTCTACTTGTTCAAATATACGTAGATGACATCATTTTTGCCTCAACAGATCTTAATGCGTGTAACATATTTTCAAAAGAGATGAGCTCCAAATTTCAGATGTCGATGATGGGACAAATGTCGTTTTTCTTAGGCCTACAAGTTTCTCAAAGTCCCGGAGGCATCTTTATTAACCAAGCGAAATATGCTCTCGAAACCTTAAAGAAATATGGAATGGATCTCTCTGACCCTGTCGATACACCAATGGTGGATCGATTGAAACTGGACGAGGATCTCATGGGGACTCCAGTTGACCAAACTCGATTTAGAGGAATGGTTGGCTCCCTAATGTATCTTACAGCCAGTAGACCCGACCTTGTCTTCGCTGTTTGCATGTGTGCTAGATATCAGGCTAAGCCTACCAAAAAGCACTTTGAAGCTATCAAACGTGTCTTTCGGTACTTGAAAGGAACCATTCACATGGGTCTTTGGTATCCGAAAGACAACGCCATGTCACTAACAGCTTATGCAGATGCGGATCATGCGGGATGTCAAGATTCAAGAAGAAGTACGTCGGGAAGTGCTCAGTTTCTTGGAGATAGATTGGTTAGCTGGTCATCAAAGAAACAACGAAGCACGGCAATATCAACTACAGAGGCTGAATACATCGCCATGTCTGGATGTTGTGCTCAAATTCTTTGGATGCGATCACAGCTCAAAGACTACGGATTTGACTTCAACAAAATTCCTCTGTACTGTGATAACAAAAGTGCTATTGCTCTGTGCTGTAACAACGTCCAGCACTCTCGCTCTAAACACATTGACATACGACACCACTTCATCCGAGAGCAAGTGGAAAATAGAGTGGTTGAACTCTACTTCGTGGAAACGAATTATCAACTTGCAGACATCCTCACCAAAGCATTGCCAAGAGAACGGTTCGAATTTCTTCTTCCACGCCTAGGCATGAAGAGCTTGACCCCGGAAACTCTCAAACGTCTTCAAGCAGGAGAGGATGAGTAAACCAAATGCCTTTGTGTATCCTTTGTACATAAAAAAAAAAAAAAAACAACAACAATTAATCGGATATATATATACTTAGGATATATATATATATATTTTTAAGTCATTTGGAATTCCTAAAAGGCTTGCAATTACGTCATATTGCAACCCGGTTTAATGTCTGCGCATGGATTACGTTATATCCATGCTTTGTGGGAGTAAAGTAAAACAATGGTGCTGAGGGAGATGTTCGCCTGATCTTTTCATCTCAATCAACGACTACAGCTCTTTCAATAGAAACCGGGTCGTTGTTTGAGGGGGAGAGTGACTGTGAAAAAATCTAAGGGGTGATAAAAGACTGTTGGGTGTTATAAAAGTCTAATCTAAGATGGTTGTTGTATTCTAATGGGTTAATATTTGAAGGGGAGTTAATTAACTTTAACTCAAAGGTCCAAAGTTATCTATTGTTGTAAAGTTTAGGGTGTAAAAAGCATTTGCTCTTTGTTTCCTAGCCTTATTAAACTATAGGGACTATGTTGGCCAATTGCCTAATCTTAGAAATGCCCTAGAAACACTTAAAACAAGAAATAAAAGAAGAAGGAAACCCAAGGGACCAAATCTGCCAAGTTTGTAACTTATGTGTATAAAAGGGCAGCGGGTTGCACATTAGTCAAAACCTCGAAAATAGTTAAACATAAAACACACACACACACACACACACACTCGCAAACCGCCGCCAAGAACGTCGAATCCAATCGCC
>BQNB010078650.1:4625-30486 GCA_026074375.1 Tanacetum coccineum | reverse complement strand
CATGGTCGGGGCTGGCCATGCTGCGTATACTGATAGGTTTCACGAGTTGGCGAGGTTAGTTCCTCACTTGGTAACTCCTGAGAATAGGATGATTGAAAGGTATGTGTACGGCCTTGCTCCACAAATCCGTAGGATGGTGGCAGCAACGAAGCCAAAGACTATGCAGAAGGCAGTGCAGATTGCTAGTGCCTGACCTATGAGGCTATGAGAAATGGATCAATTAATAAAGTTGAGAAAAGAGGAAATGTGGGGGAAACTAGTAAGGATAAGAATGGTAGGGATGACAATAAGAGGACTAGGACTGGAAATGTTTTTGCTACTACTGTAAAACCATGTAGGAAGAGAGAATATGGGTACTTAGTCCAAGTGCACCACCTGCAACTCCTACCAAGCACCCAAAGGGCCTTGTCGCACATGCTTCAACTGTAACCACCCAGGTCATTTGGCAAAGGATTGTAGAGGTGTGTCGAGGAATGTGAATCCTATCAATGCTAGAAACCCAACTGTTAGAGCATGTTATGAGTGTGGTAGTACCGACCATGTCAGGTCAGTTTTCCCTAGATTGAATAGAGCACAAGAACCGGAAGGAAATCGTCCAAATCAAGTTGCTGCTAATAACGGGGGTCAGGGTCATGGAAACCAAGGGAACCAGGCTAGGGGTAGGGCATTTATGTTGGGATCAGAGGAAGCTCGCCAGGATCCGAACATTGTGATGGGTACGTTTACTTTGAACGATCATTTTGCCACTACCTTATTTTACTCTGGTGTAACACCCCCAAAAATGTGTCACAGCGAAAATATGTCCGGGAGTGTTACTTCATAATACAACAGCACAAGATACAAGAGAACGACCTCTAAATGTGTCGTTTGAAAGGTAATCTCGTTGATTTTCTTGAAATTGGTATAACATTTGTCCCATAATTGCATCACAATGAAAAGCTTGAAAGCAATACAACGAGATCTGATCATTTGTATGTAAGTAGAAATCCATGAATGAAATCTTGTCAATTTAGACTCCAATGCACATCAAGTAAGCCAAGCATCTAATTCACCTGAGAAAAACATGCTTAAAAGTGTCAACATAAAGTTGGTGAGTTCATAGATTTTTGTAAGTATAAACGTTGAAATCAAAAGATTTATAAAGTATGCATGACCATTTCAATCCTTATAATAGTTGCCAAAAATTGTACGTATGAAAGTTGGACCGCAATTATTCAAAGTATGCATGATAATTAAAACCATCACGAAATGTTTCAAGTATGTATTGCCCAATGAGTGATTACGATTACTCTAAGTTCATGAAACCGATGCACTATGTACCCATCGTAGGTGTCCCCTCCAAGAACACCCGGGCAGTAATGAAAACCATATGTACCCATCACAGGTGTCCCCTCCAAGAACACCCGGGCAGTAATGAATATGTACCCCTCGCAGGTGTCCCCTCCAAGAACACCCGGGCAGTAATGAATATGTACCCCTCGCAGGTGTCCCCTCCAAGAACACCCGGGCATTTACTTGTAGTTATCTGTTCAATCCGCTTAAGCTAATCCGTAATCATTTCAAAAGTAAAGTATGTATTTGTGACCAAAAATGAAGTCAAGTAATGTATCTCATAGCGAGCTATGTAAATGAGTGTGTAAACCAATTTGTAATCAACCATGTAAATGCATTTGCAAACAAGCATGTTCTCACCCCAAAAATATATGTAAAACAAGTAAAACATGGGGCTATAAACTCACCTTGATGTTGTAGAACAATTGACAGATAGGCATCTAATATGCACAACACAAACGAAAGACGAAACGGCTCGATCAAGAAGTTGCGGTTTATCTTAACGGCTATGACCCACAAGCCTAGGATAATATATTTGGGTTTTCCGATAGATTGTCACATCAACGCAACACGTTGATAAAAAATTTAGATTTAAAGTTGTAATAGTTTGGTGGTTGGTTAAATAAAATATATCGAAAAGTAACGCAAAATATGTAATATATTCCGTATACATTACATATGAAAAATTAAACAAGTATATAATTCATAACGTGAATTATATAACAAAGGCAAAAAACTAAAAGAATAATACAAAGTGTATATAATACGCGACATGTATTATATATGAAAATAAAATAAACGTATATAATACCTTGCAAGTATTATATAAAAAACATGAGAAATAATTCGACACGTGTTCGGAAATCACCATAAAAGTTAATAAAGAGTCCTTGTTATAAAAGTAACGCACGTTTTATAGTTGAGAATTATGTAAATGATATTTTCAAGCTTTTACAAAAGTTATGACTTTATTTTCTAGTCAGGAATTATAAAATAATATTTTATAATTATGTATTTCGTTTTCTTGACAGGTTGTAGCTAAAATAGTTGTCTCATTTGTAGAAGTATAGTTCTCGTTTGTTTATCTGGTTATTGTATAATCACAAATTAACAACCTTAAGAGTATATAACTTCGTCTTTTATTGGTTTTTCTAAGATAATAGAAGTTTATTAAGTATAGTAGTTTATAGACTTTTTTGGCATGACCTATTCGTTTATAAGACGTTTCCCATTTTTACAAAACTCAATGTTTTTCCTTTACTAAATCAATCAATAACACATTTTATTTAACCCTTTAAACTGCCATTTAGATCCAGTTTTATTTATATAATCTAGTAATACGTTTATTAATCGATTCATATAAACCAAACGCACCCTAGTGTTTCTGTTAACCCAAACGCACCCTTTCGGTGTTTTTGCTCAACCAAACGCACCCTTGTGGCGTTTCTGCACAACCAACCGCACCCTTTCGGTGTTCCTGCTCAACCAAACGCACCCTTGTGGCATTTCTGCACAACTAAACACACCCTTGTGGCGTTTCTGCACAACCAAACACACCCTTTCGGTGTTCCTGCTCTACCAAACGCACCCTTGTGGCGTTTCTGCACAACCAAACGCACCCTTTCGGTGTTCCTGCTAAACCAAACACACCTTTGGTGCAGTTTCTAACAACCAAACGCATCGTTATGGTGTTACATGTTAAACCAAACGCACCCTATGCTGTTTAAACCCCAAAACCAAACACCCTATGGGCTGTAAAAACCAAAGGCACCCTAGTGGGTCGTTTATCAAAACCAAACGCACCCCTCGGTGCTATACCACATGCACCCTTGGTGAGGTTTTTAAAACCACCCGCACCCTAGTGGTGGTGAATAACCAAACGCACCCTTAATGGTGCTAAACCCAGATCTAAATGCACCCATTCGGTGTTAATAACAACCAAACGCACCCTTATGGGTTTGTCAAAACCCAATGCACCCTCGTGGTGCTGTGAAGGTGGCAGTGGTGAGGAGAGGGTGGTGACGAGATGATGTTAGTGGTGTGTGTCGTTTTGGCGGTCGGTGGAAGACGACAGTTCGTAGGAGGTTCGGTGATGCGTAGTTTGGTGACGATGGTGTTAGTGGTCACGGTGATGACGACGTAATGATGGAGATGAAGGTGGTGGCTATTGGGTGTGGCGGTTGTTGGGTGGGGGTGGTGGCGCCACGACTGTAGTGACGTAGGGGTGGAGGTGGTGTACGCGATCTAGTTGATCGGTGGTGATGAAGGCGCGCAGTTCGGGCGGTGGGGTGTGGAACGTGAGGGTGCGCCTAGTTGCCCGGGGATGCATAGTGGTAGGTGCGGTGGCGCCGGATTTTAGAGAGGAGGAACATGGGGGCTAGTATGGTTTGTTATTAAATGAACTAACCATAATACTTTGCTTTATATATATGAAAGTTTAAAAAAAATGACAATCCTAATATAGTTTGGGGTTGAAACTATAAATATTGCCACAGGGACCTAAAGTGTAAATTTTGTAGAATAATAGTTCGTGACTCGTTTAAGCCACTTAATGAATGATTCAAAACACGAAACTTGCGCCATTGTTTTCCAAATTATTTTTCCATGAAAAATAAGTATTTACATGACTAGTATTTTATTGAACGTTTTATAAAATTTATTTAAATGTTTATTATTTATTTGTGTATCACGGTTAAGCTTTGGTCGAGAAAAATAAAAATAATAAACTTTAACTTTAATATTCGCATTTTAAGACAACAATTTTGAATAAAATGATCAATAATTTATTAAATAGTTTTATTTAATAAAAAGTGATAATTAAATATAATTTAATTATCCTCGTGTTGGTACGCGTCCGAAGACATTTCTAAAATTTTGCGAGGGTATTTCGGTCATTTTCTGCTTGTTTTCGGGTTCAGGGCAAAATATAAAAAGTGTAGGATGCATTATACATTCAATGCTTTAAAGTCCAAGTCGTGAAAACATGATTTAGCGGGTCGTTTTTGATAAGTCAACTTAAAAATAACATATATCTTCTCGTTTTCAAGTCAAATAAGTTACAAATAAATTTGCACATGAGAGATATGTAATAACAAATATGATTTATTATTTAAATATGTTCCGAAAAATTACGGTCCGCTGTGCGGTAATCATTTTTTATTTTTGTGACCAATAAAGATCAAAGTCAAAAAGTTAAGTCGGACCCGAAAAGTAAATGGGTAAAAATAGTCATTTAAAATTTTGGAAATTGCCGGTTGTTACAGTACCTACCCCTTAAAGGAAATCCCGTCTCGGGATTCGATTCTTGTTAACCTATTGTGTGACCAAGAAAAGATTTAAGATTCAATAAACCAGTTTTGAACATGGCGTTCATAACTTTATTCAACAAAGGTCTATGTTTTGACACTTCTCAATGTACATAAATTTTGGCTAGGTTTGACCAGGATATTTAATCCATCAGCATAGGTATCTCATAAAAAATATCATTACAGGTTTTATGGTTGATTTAAACGCATTATAAAGAAAGTCTCTTAATAGTAAAAGCATCAAAGGAAAAAGTGTAGTCGCGTGAGTATGTCTGTATAAAGTTTTACTGTTTACGGGCAGAGTCTAGTTTCTGATGATCTGTAATGTTCGATGGATGATTCACATCGAGGCTTATGGATGTAAGTATTCAACTTACTTGGCAGTACCAGGATGTATTGCGACCTAAGTCTTCGTACTAGTGGCCCGAAATGAATAGTTCGACTATCTCTTTTGTCGATATGTGTTTATCTGGTTTAAAGGGGTTGCATTACCTATTGGATAAAGTTGCACAAGCTGGGACTGCTCCAGGACTCAACAACAGCATTCATAATAACAATAACTATAACAAATGTTGATGGGATGCAGAGAGTGAGGACATTTCGAGAAACAATATCCCCAGAATAAAGTTCAACAAATAGGAGGAGCTCGTGGGAGAGCTTATGTGATAGGTAACGGAATATTATACTTAGTCGTTAGTTCGAGGATGAATCAACTACATTAGTTCCAGTGCGCACAAGTCGGTTAGCTCCACCAACAGTTCATGATCGTAAAAATTTGTAATGGTAAAAGTAATAACTTAAGAATGAGATAAGGTAGTTCCAAGTGAGGCCTTAAAATTATCCTGAGTGGTAAGACACGATTGTGTTTCTAGACCTTTTTAACGGATTTCGGTGATTTTCGGGTTCACGTTCATACTCGTGTCATATTGGATACCATTAAGCCCACTTATTTATAATTCATTATTTGCATAAAGAAGCATCCCAATTTATGTAAATAATGAATTGAAAAACTTATGGTTCGGTGATTTACAATTTATTTATTTAAATGAAGAGGCGTCCCAATCCTTTCAAATAAAGAGATTATAAATCATCCTACTTAATAATTTCCGATGCGATACGCGTACTCACATAACCTTCAAGGTGGTGGTTAACATGACGATGCATGTTCTTAAATGAGTATAGGACGAGTGTTTAAAACTCGTCCTCGGAGACGGGGAGTAAAACAATCAGGAAAAATCAACATAGTGTTCAAAATAGTTGATGAGTACTCGGTTAGAGTAAATACGATAAAGGTGTCTATGAACGAGTCAACATAGCAATTATCATATCAGTCCTCCTGTTACAAGTCCGGCCCATACAAGACTTGTAATACTTAGATTCATACATAATCCCATGTAAACAGAACTGTGACGGGTTTTGTTAACATAACAATTATCATATCAATCCTCATATTACAAGTCCCGCCCATACAAGACTTGTAATACATAGATTCATACATAATTCCATGTAAACAAAATTGTGACGAGTTTCGTATAATACGATATTGTATAAAGTTATAAAAAAATATTCTTAGAGACCATTGTTTAACTTACAATGTCTGAGAACGAAATGAGACCATTGTGCAACTCACAATGTCTTAAGAAATGTTATGGTATTTATATAAATAACTCTTATATAAATAAATGTACGATATACGCAAAAGATGTAAGCATATATATTATATATATGTATGTCATGTAAGCACTTAATGTAACAAGTAATGTAAGCAAGTGAGCAAGTAGTGTGTATGCACTTTGAAAATGTTTGATGTGATGCAATGTTTGTGAAAACGGTTATAGTCTAGGTAACATATGCAACCTAGTTCTCTATAACCAGTGCTCTGATACCAATCTGTAACACCCCCAAAAATGTATCGCATCAGAAATATGTCCGAGGGCGTTACTTCATAATACAACAGCACAAGGTACAAGAGAACGACCTCTAAAAGTGTCGTTTGAAAAGTAATCTCGTTGATTTTCTTGAAATTGATATAACATTTGTCCCATAATTGCATCACAATGAAAAGCTTGAAAGCAATACAACGAGATTTGATCATTTGAATGTAGTAGAAATCCATGAATGAAATCTTGTCAAATCTTAGATTCCAGTGCACATCAAGTAAGCCAAACATCTAATTCACCTAAGAAAAACATGCTTAAAATGGTCAACATAAAGTTGGTGAGTTTATAGATTTTTGTAAGTAAAAACGTTGAAATCAAAAGATTTATAAAGTATGCATGACCATTTCAATCCTTATAATAGTTTGCAAAAATTATACGTATGAAAGTTATGCATGATAATTAAAACCATCACGAAATGTTTCAAGTATGTATTGCCCAATGAGTGATTACGATTACTCTAAGTTTATAAAACCGATGCACTTTGTACCCATCGTAGGTGTCCCCTCCAAGAACACCCGGGCAGTAATGAAAACAATATGTACCCATCGCATGTGTCCCCTTCAAGAACACCCGGACAGTAATGAATATGTACCCCTCGCAGGTGTCCCCTCCAAGAACACTCGAGCAGTAATAAATATGTACCCCTCGCAGGTGTCCCCTCCAAGAACACCCAGGAATTTTCTTGTAGTTATCCGTTCAATCCGCTTAAGCTAATCCGTAATCATTACAAAAGTAAAGTATGTATTTGTGACAAAAAATGAAGTCAAATAATGTATCACATAGCGAGCTATGTAAATGAGTATGTAAACCAATTTGTAAACGATCATGTAACATGCATAAGTCAATCATGTGAATGAATTTGCAAACAAGCATGTTCTCACCCCAAAAATATATGTAAAACCAGTAAAACATGGGGCTATAAACTCACCTCGATGATGTGGAACGATTAGTTAGTACTAGGAGACTAGCTCAAACCTACAAAGGTTAAAAACTGCCAGTCACGGAAATTTAGTACTGATAGCTTTAGTGATGCCCACAGTATTTTGCCTTTCTATCCACTCAAGCAAAAGGGTTCTCACTATTTTCATGAAGACCATTGAGCAACTTCATGATGATGATTTGGAAGAAATGGATTTAAAGTGGAATATGGCACTACTAAGCATGAGGGCAAGAAAGTTCTATCAGAGAACTAGAAGGAAAATCATCATTGAATAGAACAATACTGCTGGATATGATAAATCAAAGGAGTAGAATTTTTCAACTTCCATAAATGGGAACATTTTGCCAGGGAATGCAGAGCACCTAGGAGTAAAGACAACAGAAATTGGAATCAAGGTAGCTCAACAAAGACTGTAAAGATTAAAGATGCTTCTGAAAAGGCAATGTGTGCTATAGATGGTGCTGGCTTTGATTGGAGTGACATGGCAGAGGAAAAGATTCAGGCAAACATGGCACTCATGGTATTCTTAGATTCTGAGGTAAAAAATGATAAATCTTGTTCAAAAATTTTTCTCTCTAAAAAAACTATGAAGCACTTAAGAACTAGTATGATGATTTGGTCTTGTAAATTATGTATACTGATATTTAAAGCAGCTAATACAAAAGAGGTTTTAGCAACTTTAGAAGGTCAAATGTTAAATAAATAGAACATGAAGTACTTTTCTCCCACTAAGGAAATTGGCTCATACATAAAAGGAAGTTGTATGGTGTAAAATAATAATGAGTTAAGGATTGACTAGGACTGAGCTTGAAAGAGGTTAAACAAGAAAGGAGGGATTGATTTTAAAAATTGCAAAGTTTGATAAATACTGCTAAAGACTTAAATGAAATGTTAGAAAGTCAGATAACTGACAAAAGCAAGAAAGGAGTAGGTTATCATGCCTGTCCCCCCCCCCTTATATATACCTCATCCTTTGATTCGTAGATAGACCAAAACTTTAGACTTATCTGTATTCAATCTAGAGAATCAAAGAACCTGAGGTTAATGAATATAGTCTTAAGGAATTCTATGTTTTAAATCCTACCACTGTTGTGATAAAGAGTCAGATAATTCTATGGAGAATACTGATGACTTTTTGGAACAACATCAAATGACTGATACTAAAACTAGCTCTTTTGAGTCTCTACTCAAGGTTGACAAAGATTGGAAAGAAAAGTTTTTCTATCCTGCTAATCATGTTAGTGAAGTAGAACCTAAGAAAGTTAGGAAGAATAATGATGCTCCAATTATTGAGGATTGGGTGTCAGATGATGAGGATGAAGATGAGTTTTTTCCTGTAGTGGTAAAGAAGCAAACTGTTATTCCTACTGCTGCTAAAATAGAAAAACCAGTTAGGAAGCCAGTGAGATATGCTGAGATGTACAGGTCACCAAGACCTAGAGGAAACCAAAGGAATTGGAATGGTCGAAAATCCAATCAGTTAGGATGTAACTTTATATTTAATAACAAAACATGTTTTATCTTTGAAAGTTTTGATCACATATAATACAGCTCTCCTAACTAACAGAGGAAAATAATAGTAAGTGGAAATAATTATAACAAAAAGGATAATGACTACTATTCTAAAACCTCTCATTCCAGTGCACAGAACAAACAGAATGGCTCCAAGAGCAGTCTTTAAATGAAACTAGCCTAAAATCTTTTAATACTGTCAGAGGCCTGTTAATCCTGTATGTCAGTTAATACTAGTAATACCTCTTTTAGTACTGCATGTTCTTTTTAATACTGTTAGGCCTTTTTATACTGCTCACATACCCAAATTAATAATATTATGTGGCATACCAAGGACATAATTTTCAAAATCATGCACAATCAACTGTTCACAAGCCCTTTTACAAGAGAACAGCATTAACAAAAAGGGGTTTTATTCAAAGGTTTAATACTCGTAGGCTATTTAGATCAACTGTTAATACTGTCACGGCAAGGGGATTTAATGTTGTTAAGCCCTTAGCATGTTGGGTTTGGAGACCCATCAAACCCAATGGTGCATCCAATGGTTTTTCAACCAATATAATTACATTGATGTATAACTAAGGCAGATCCAAGTCAGTAGGCTTGGGTCCCTCAAAGAAAACTAAACTTCATAAGTTTTTTGTTTGCAGAACAAATTCATAACTAAATGATAAAGGCTTTGCAGATAGTGGATGCTCCAAGGCACAGACTTGAAACAAAGCCCATCTTTCATATTTCAAAGACTTTGATGGAGGTTAGTTACTTTTGGTAGGAGGAGCCTATAGAGGCAGAATTACTGCAAAGGAACTATTAAAACTGATAATTTGATTTTGAATGATGTATACTTTTGTCAAAGAGTTAAAGTTCAATCCAACCTCTTTAGTGTCTTTACAAATGTGTGCAAAAAGACTATGTTATTTATTACTGACTCAGAATGTCTTATCCTATCTCCAAATTTTAAGTTGCCTGATGAAAATCAGATACTTCTTAAAATTCCTAGACAGGATAACATGTACAGTTTTGACATGAAAAACATAGTTCTTAAAGATAGTTTAACTTGTGTAGTTGCAAAGGCTACATCTGAAGAATCAATGCTATGGCATAGAAGGCTTAGTCATATAAATTTTAAGAATATTAATAAACTTGTCAAAGAAAATCTTGTAAGAGATCTGCCTTTAAAAAGATTTGAGAATGACCAAACATGTGTTGCCTGTCTTAAAGGCAAGCAACACAGAGCCTCTTGTAAGACCAAGGCCTTTAATCCCATTACTAAGCCATTGTTTATGCTGCATATGGATCTCTTTGGTCCAACTTTTGTTAGTAGTCTAATGCATAAAAAGTACTGCTTAGTAGTCACTGATGATTATAGTAGATTTTCATGGGTTTTCTTTTTAACAACTAAGGATGAAACAAGTGAGATCCTTAAAATTTTTATCAAAGAAGTAGAAAACCTAGTGGATAAGAAAGTAAAAATAATCAGAAGTGATAATGGGACAGAGTTTAAAAATAAATTAATGGATGATTTCTGTAGGGAAAAAGGTATTAAAAGAGAATATAGTGTAGCTAGGACTCCTCAGCAAAATGGTGTAGCTGAAAGGAAGAATAGGACACTCATTGATGCTGCTAGAACAATGTTAGCTGACTCTAAGTTACCTACCATATTTTGGGCAGAAGCAGTTTTCTACTGGCTTGATATGTACATAATAAGGGTCTTCATAGTCCAAGCCTCATAAACAAACTCCTTATGAACTCTTTAGAGGTTTTAAACTAGCTATAGGCTTCATGAAACCATTTGGATGTCATGTTACTATTCTCAATACCTTAGATAATTTGGGCAAGTTTGATTGAAAGAGTGATGAAGGTTTCTGTAACACCCCCAAAAATGTGTCACAGCGGAAAAAAGTCTGGGGGCATTACTTCATAATACAATAGCACAAGATACAAGAGAACGACCTCTAAATGTGTCGTTTGAAAAGTAATCTCGTTGATTTCTTTAAAATTGATATAACATTTGTCCCATAATTGCACCATAATGAAAAGCTTGAAAATAATCCAACGAGATTTGATCATTTGTATGTAAGTAGAAATCAATAAATGAAATCTTGTCAATTTTAGACTCCATTGCACATCAAGTAAACCAAACATCTAATTCACCTGAGAAAAACATGCTTAAAAGTGTCAACATTAAAGTTGGTGAGTTCATAGAGTTTTGTAAGTATAATGTAAATGTTGGAATCCAAAGATTTATAAAGAATGCATGACCAATTTAATGTCACCAAAATGTTTTCAAAGTGTTGTATTGCACTTTATTCATGCAACGTAAAATAACCCTTGTGTAATAAACCATGATTACGATAACTCTAAGTTCATAAAGCAACCACTAGTGACTTAATTGATGCCAATCTTTTCAGGCACTGTAAGTGTTCATTTTCATGTGAACGTTGTTGCGCTGGCCCTGAGTCTACCAAGCCAGTCGCGATCTGATATTAGTTGTGCTGGCCCTGAGTCTACCAAGCCAGTCACGATCTGATAATTGTTGTGCTGGCCCTAAGTCTACCAAGCCAGTCATAATCCGATAATTGTTGTGCTGGCCCTGAGTCTACCAAGCCAGTCATAATCCGACATGTTATAACGTTCGTTTGCCTAGTGATAGCTAATCACCCGAACGGGGATTGTCAATCTCGAATAGATCTATTTATAACATTCGCGCTCACCCTCCAAGTGATTTACAGTTCATCGCAACCTAAGCTATCCGTAATCATTTTCAAAGTAAGTACATATATTTTGGATTGTGACCAAAAAATGAAGTCAATTAATATATCCATAGGAGCTATGTAAATGAGTATGTAAACCAATTTTGTAATCAACCAGGTAAATGTTTTTGTAATGAATTGCAATATCAAGTAAGTAAACCAAGTGTGTAAATATATGTGAAAGAAAAATGTAAACGAATAGGTAAACAAGTTGTGTTAAGCATGTGTTCTCCCCCGAGATTTGTAAAGCAATTGTAAAACAAGTGAAAGAGGGGCTATAAACTCACATCGATGATGACGAACGATTGGCGAGAATGTACACATTGAGTACAAGTCGAAACGGAAACAGAAATGGCTCGACCAAGAAGTTGCGGTTTAACTTAACGCAAGACTCCACTAGCCTAGGGATGATGTACTTGTTTTCCGATGAATTGAGCAACATCAACGTGACACGTTTGATCAAAGATTAGATTTAAAGGGTGTAAATAGTTTGGTGGTTGGTTAAATAAATAAATCAAAAAGTAAACGTAAGGTGTGTAATACATTCCGTATGTATTACATAATGAAAAATAACCGAGTATATAATTCATACCGTGAATTATATAACAAGATACACAACCCAAAAAAATAACTCGAAGCGTATATAATACGCGTCATATGTTACCTCAAAAAGGTGACAATTAAAATAAAATGGTTTAATTATATAATACTTTCCAAGTATTATATAAGAAAAATAATAAAAATTAAAGAAACTAAATAATTCGACACGTTCCCGGATATCCCCAAATGATTTAATGGAAAGTTTCTTTATAAAAATAAACGCACGTTTTAAAACTGCAAATTATGTTAAACGACGTTTTTAAAACTCTTACAATAGTTATGATGTTATTTTCTAGTTGCTAATTATAAAATACAAGATTATTTTATAATTTAATATATTGTTTCCTCGACGGGTTGCCAAAATAGTTATCCCAATTGTAAAGGTATAGTTTCCGTTTGTTTATCCGGTTATTGATATATTACAAATTAACAAGTCTTAAATTTATATAACTTAACCCTTTTTGTATCAATCCATGTTGCAATTTACTCGTGTGTTATTAGGCGAGATTAAGTAATATATGATACATTTATTTAACCAATAACCACCATTTAATCCGGTTTAATATTTATAAAAACTTGTAATATATTTATTATTCGGTTTATATAAATCAAGACACACCCTTAAAGATTGTTTCTGCTCACCCAAACACGCCCTTATAAGAGTTGCTACCCCATACGCACCCCTTGGTGCTTCTCTTAAACCAAACGTTCCTTGTTGGCGTTAAATGCCAAACCAAACACACCCCTTGGGTGTAACCCAGCAATCCAAACGCACTTCTTGTGGTTATTATCCAAACCAAACATACCCCTTATGGTTTTTATCAAGACCAAACGCACTCTACGGCGTTTCTGCCCACACCAAACGCACCCTTATGCTGTTATAAACAGCAAAACAAACACACCCCTTATGCATAAGCCCAGATCCAAACGCCCTTGTGGTTGCTACACTGCCAGCCAAACGCACCCTTGTGCCGTTTGGCAGCCAACCAAACACCCCCTTTTGTTACAAACCAAACCCGACGCACCCTAAAGGTGGCTGTCAACCCGCAACCAAACGCACCCTAGTCTAGTTTTTAATAACCAAACGCGCCCTAATCTTTGATATATCTACATCAAACGAACACGCCTAACGTGGCTGTTTTACACGAGTAAACAAACACACCTCTGGTGCGTTTTACAGCAGCCAACGCACCCTTATATTGCAAAACTAACCCGACAACCTTGTGTGTTAACAACCAAACCCGAACGCCCCTATGTGGCTGTTAACCCACGAACCCAACGCCCCTTGTCGCATTTACAACCACGCACCCTGGTTGGTTTCCACAGCCAAAAGCCCCTTGTGGGCTGACCCGCAACCCAACAAGCCATACCCGGCTGAAACCACAAACCCAACGCGCCCATTTCGGTCTCATAACAAACCGGACGCAGCCTCGTTGGGCTGTTTAATATCAAACCATACGCACCCTTGTGCGAGAATGAAAACCCACGCACTCTAGTGGTACAAGCTTAAACCAAAACGCAGCCTATGGCTGGGCATAACCACAACGCACCCCGGTGGTGGAAATCAAATGTAGCCTAAGTGTTGTTAAACCCCAACCAAGACGCACCCTCGTGGTGTGGTGGCTTCACCCGAAAGCACCCTTATGGTGTATTAATAAAACCATAAAAACTAACGCACCCTTCTAGTTGTTTATAAAACCACACGCACCCTTTGTGGTGGTTGCTGTGGTGGTGGTGCTAGTGAAGACGATGATATGATGATGATGATGATGCGATGGTGTGTTGTGGCGGTGTCACGGTGGGGAGGCAGCGGCGGTGTGGGTGGAGTGGGGAGGTGATGGAGCGCGTGAGGGAGAGTGGGTATGGGGATCGAATAGATCGGAAGATGGGGAGGATTTTTGGTGTTGGCCGGAAAAGCTCGCCGGAAAAACTTTTCCGGCGGCTGTGGTGGTGGTCGCCGGCGGTGAGGATACTAGGGAAATTTTTAAAAAAGAAATGTAAGTTGTATAATAGTGTGGGGTGGATGTTGTAAGTATTATCACAGGGACTTGACGTGTAATTTTTGTTAATTATTGATTCGGGACTCGATTAGGCTAGTTAACGGACGATTAAAAATATGAAAGTTGCGCCATTGTTTTCTAAATAATTTTTCCAACAAAATGAGTACTCACTCGACTATTATTTTATAAATATTTTTATAAAATATATTAAAATGATTATTATTTATTAGTTTGGTACTATTAAGTGTCGCGAGTAAGCTTTGTCCGTAAAGTTAAAACTTTATTTTGAACATTCGCGTTTTTAAACAAACATTTTTGAATGAAACATTAAACGATTTATAAAATACTTTTTATTTAATAAAAAGTAATAATTAAATATAAATTTAATTATTTTGGGTCGGTACACGTTGTGTTCAAAATTTCGCGAGGGTATTTCAGTCACCTTCTGACTGTTTTCAGGTCTTGGTCAAAACTAAAAAGTTATCAGGAATATCGTTTTACATTAAATTTCTTTTGAGTCCGAGTTGTGAAAACGTGCTTTAGGTGGTCGTTCTTATAAGTCAAGCCAGACACTAAAAGTCAACGATTGAAATAGTCATTCAAAAATTCGAAAATTCTCGGATGTTACAGTACCTACCCCTTAAAGAATATCTAGTCACGAGATTTAAATTGTGTTTATTTGATTGTGTGACCAAAGGAAAGACTTAAGGTTTAATAACTCGCTCTAACAAGAGCTGATATAACTTTATTCAGCAAAATTCGGTGTTTCTACGCTTCTCAGTCTACAAAAAAAAAATTTTTTTTGCTAGGTTTGTCCAGGATATTTAATCCATCAAAATGGATATCTTAAATATATCATTACAGATCTTATGGCTAGTATAACCGCGTTATAGGGAAAGTCTCATTATAGTGAAAACCTAAAGAAGAAGGTGTAGTCGCGTGAGTACGTTCGTATAAGTTTCTAAATGCCAGAGGACGGAGTCTCGTTTCTACTATCTGTAATGTTTGATGATTCACATCAACGTGGCTTACAGATGTAAGTACCCAACTTACTAGGCATTTCCAGGATGTATCGCGACCTAAGTCTTCCTACTAGTGGCCCGAAATGAATAGTCCAACTATCTGTTTCGTCGATAGGTGTTTATCTCGTTTAAGGGGAGTTGTATTACCTATTGGATAAAGTTGTATCAGTCGGGACCGCTCCAGGACCCAACAGTAGCGACCATAATGTCAATACTATAACAAATGGTGACGGGATATTGCACTCAGTCTGTTAGCTCCACAGACAGTTCGTGATTGCAAGGACTTGCAATGGCAAAAGTAATAACTTAAGAATGAGATAAGGTAGCTCCAAGTGAGGCCTTAAGATTTTGCTGAGTAGTAAGACACGATTGTGTCTCTAGACCCTTTTAACGGATTCTGTGGCTTATCGGGATTTCAGGTTCTTACTCGTGTATTTTTGGATACCATTAAGCCCACTCATTTATAATTCCTTATTTACATAAAGAAGCGTCCAAATTTATGTAAGTAAGAAATGATAAACTTATGGTTCGGTGATTTACAACTTATTTATTTAAATGAAGAGGCGTCCCAATCCTTTCAAATAAACAGATTATAAATCATCCTACTTAATAATTTCTGATGCAACACGCGTACACACAAAGTTTTCAAGGTGGTGAATGACATAACGATGCCGATGCTCTAATGAGTATGGAACGAGTATTTAAAACTCGTCTTCGGAGACGGGGAGTAAAACAATCAGGGAAGATCGACATAGAGCTCAAGATAGTTAATGAGTACTCGATTTAAAGTAAACAAGATAGGGGTCATTATGAACGAATCAGCATAGCGATTATCATATCAATCTTCCTATTACAAGTCCTGCCATACATGATTGTAATACTAAATTCCTACTTATCCATGTAAAACAGAACTGTGACGGGCTTTTGTTAACTAGCCTTTCTCATATCATCCTCATATACAGTCCCGCAATAAAGACTTGCAATAATTAGATCATTATAATTCCATGTAAACAAAATTATGACGGTCTCTGTGTAATACAATATAGTATAAAGCTATGAAGAAAATAATAACCTTAGAGGCCATTGTGTAACTCACAATGTTTGAGAACGAAATGAACCATTGGTGCAACTCACAATTGTCTAGAAGTAAGATGAGACCATTGTATAACTCACAATGTCTTGGTATAAATTGTGACCCATTGTGAAACTCACAATGTCTTAAGGAAATGCTCTGTATTTATATAAATAACTCATTATAAATAATCGTATGATATTCGCAAAGAAAGTAAACTATATATATTATATATATGTATGTATGTATGCACTTAATGCTGATGTAATGTATAGCAATATGCAGTAACGTGTATGCCACTTGAAAATGTTTGATGTGATGCCAATATTTGTTGAAACGGTTATAGTTAGGGGTTAAATATGCAACCTAGTTATCTGTTAACACTTGCCTCTCGATACAAATCTGTACACCCCCAAAATGTGTCGCCGAGGAAA
The DNA here is from genome assembly GCA_026074375.1 of Tanacetum coccineum. Lineage (NCBI taxonomy): Eukaryota > Viridiplantae > Streptophyta > Magnoliopsida > Asterales > Asteraceae > Tanacetum > Tanacetum coccineum. The sequence goes on along the minus strand of BQNB010078650.1, from coordinate 13,576 downwards.
TATGTCAGGGAGCGTTAACTTTCATAATACAACAGCACAAGATACAGAGACGACCTTAAATGTGTCGTTTGTAAAACAATCTCGTTGATTTTCGGAAATCAAATTATAATAGTTGTCCCATAATTTGCCTCACATGAAAAAAACTTGAATGTAAAAGACTCCAAATGCACATCAAATGATCGACATGCATCTAATTCACCCTGAGAAAACATGCTTAAAAGTGTCAACATTAAAGGTGTGGTGAGTTCATAGGAGTTTTGTACAGTATAAATGTAAATGTTGGAATCCCCCACCTCCCCCCCCCCCCCCCCCCCCCCCCCTCCCCCCCCCGAAAGATTTATAAAGTATCGCATGTAAATTTCAATGCTTATAATAATCGCCAAAAAGTGTAAGAGTAAATGTAGAACCAAAATGAGTTTGTGTTTATTGTTCACCGCAATATAATGAAAAGTGGTTCAGAAATTAGTATGTTCATTAAGTAGTATGGAAGTGAGTTCGTTGATTTTTCAAAATGTATGGTATACTATAACAAATATCAGCTAACCACCAAGTAACCATTTACTGTTGCGCTAAGATCATGACACGAAACCTTAATTATACGTGCTAAAAGTTAGTGCCCCCGGTTAGGTGGCATTGCCTGGCACCTAGTTTCCTCAAATGTAATGCGTCCTGTACATTGGTAGTTTGTGTTTATCTACCGGACGGGGGTGTTCATTCCCAATAGATCTATTCAACAGCATCGCGCTCCCTCAAAACGTCCTCCGATCATGAATTTAACGGTTCCTGATAGGGGGACTTCATGGCAATAGTGTCAACTTAGGCAAACCTAGTAAAAAGGAAATTCTCACATAAAGCACTTGTGTTCCAAAGTAAAAGTAACCCTTTGTATTCGTAAATAGTTTGAGTACTTAAATTCCATAAAGTAGAAAAAGAGTGTGATATAAATCAAAGTAGTTTGAATTCGAAATGAGTATGTAAACAATTTCGTAAACACGTATGCAATTGAGCATGTGTACAAGGTATGGAAAACCATGTTTGTAATCAACCTATGTAATTGTTGTTTGTTAAATGATTGTAAAATTCAAGTATGTAAAAACCAAATGTGCGTAGGAATAGGATGAGAAAGATATTGTAAACGAATATGTAAACAAGTTGTATTGAGCATGTATTCTCCCCCGAGATTTGTAAAGTAAATGTAAAAACAAGTGAAAGAGGGGCTATAAACTCACATCGATGATGAAGAACGATTTGGCAGATGGGCATCTACTATGCCAACTCAAACGGAAGATGATCGGCTCGATCAAGAAGTTGCAGCTTAACTTAACTGCTAAGTCTCACTAGCCTAGGGTAATGCGTTTGGGTTTCCCGATGAATTGTTGTGTCAACGCGACACGTTGATAAAAGATTTAGATTTAAAGTTGTAATAGTTTGGTGGTTGGTTAAATAAATAAATCAAAAGTAAACGTAAGGTGTGTAATACATTCCGTATGTATTACCTAATGAAAAATAACCGAGTATATAATTCATACCGTGAATTATATAACAAGATACACAACCCAAAAAATAACTCGAAGCGTATATAATACGCGTCATATGTTACCTCAAAAAGGTGACAATTAAAATAAAATGGTTTAATTATATAATACTTTCAAAGTTTTATATAAGGAAACAAAATAATAAAAAATTAAAGAAACTAAATAATTCGACACGTTCCCGGATATCCCCAAATGATTTAATGGAAAGTTTCTTTATAAAAAATAAACACACGTTTTAAAATGCAAATTATGTTAAACGACGGTTTTAAAAACTCGTAACAATAGTTATGATGTTATTTTCTAGTTGCTAATTATAAAATACAAGATTATTTTATAATTTAATATATTGTTTCCTCGACGGGTTGCCAAAATAGTTATCCCAATTGTAAAGGTATAGTTTCCGTTTGTTTATCCGGTTATTGATATATTACAAATTAACAAGTCTTAAATTTATATAACATAACCCTTTTTGTATCAATCCATGTTTGCAATTTACTCGTGTGTTATTAGGCGAGATTAAGTAATAATGAACATTTATTTTAACCAGATAACCCACCATTTAATCCGGTTTAATATTTATAAAAACTTATAATATATTTATTATTCGGTTTATATAAATCAAGACACACCCTTAAAGATTGTTTCTGCTCACCCAAACACGCTTATAAGAGTTGCTACCCCATACGCACCCCTTGGTGCTTCTCTTAAACCAAACGTTCCTTGTTGGCGTTAAATGCCAAACCAAACACACCCCTTGGTGAAACCAGCAATCCCAAACGCACTTCTTGTGGTTATTATCTCAATCCAAACAGACCCCTTTGGTGTTTATCAAGACCAAACGCAATTAAGGCGTTTCTGCCCACACCATCGCACCCTTATGCTGTTATAAACAGCAAAACAAACACACCCCTTATGCATAAACCCAGATCCAAACGCCCTTGTGGTTGCTACACAGCCAGCCAAACGCACCCTTGTGCCGTTTGGCAGCCAACCAAACACCCCCTTTTGTTACAAACCAAACCCGACGCACCCTAAAGGTGGCTGTCAACCCGCAACCAAACGCACCCTAGTCTAGTTTTTAATAACCAAACGCGCCCTAATCTTTGATATATCTACATCACGAACATGCCTAACGTGGCTGTTTTACACGAGTAAACAAACACACCTCTGGTGCGTTTTACAACAGCCAACGCACCCTTATGTTGCAAAACTAACCCGACAACCTTGTGTGTTAACAACCAAATCCGAACACCCCTATGTGGCTGTTAACCCACGAACCCAACGCCCCTTGTCGCATTTACAACCACGCACCCTGGTTGGTTTCCACAGCCAAAAGCCCCTTGTGGGCTGACCCGCAACCCAACAAGCCATACCCGGCTGAAACCACAAACCCAACGCGCCCATTTCGGTCTCATAACAAACCGGACGCAGCCTCGTTGGGCTGTTTAATATCAAACCATACGCACCCTTGTGCGAGAATGAAAACCCACGCACTCTAGTGGTACAAGCTTAAACCCAAAACGCAGCCTATGGCTGGGCATAACCACAACGCACCCCGGTGGTGGAAATTAAATGTAGCCTAAGTGTTGTTAAACCCCAACCAAGACGCACCCTCGTGGTGTGGTGGCTTCACCCGAAAGCACCCTTGTGGTGTATTAATAAAACCATAAAAAAAACTAACGCACCCTTCTAGTTGTTTATAAAACCACACGCACCCTTTGTGGTGGTTGCTGTGGTGGTGGTGCTAGTGAAGACGATGATATGATGATGATGATGATGGTGACATCGTGTGTAGATGGTGATGAGCATGGCGTGATGTGGATGATGGCGTCGGTGGCATTGGCCGGAGGTTGGTGGCGGCGCCGGATAGTGGGAGGAGGCGCCGGGAAATGTTATAGAGAGAGAGAGGGAAGATGCACAAATGTGTTTAGGGTTATATAAAAAAAATGGGTATAACCCTAATTAGTTATATATTTATACTAGGGAAATTTTAAAAAGAAATGTAAGTTGTATAATAGTGTGGGGTGTATGTTGTAAGTATTATCACAGGGACTTGAAGTGTAATTTTTGTTAATTATTGATTCGGGACTCGATTAGGCTAGTTAACGGACGATTAAAAATATGAAAGTTGCACCATTGTTTTCTAAATAATTTTTCCAACAAAATGAGTACTCACTCGACTATTATTTTATAAATATTTTTATAAAATATATTAAAATGATTATTATTTATTAGTTTGGTACTATTAAGTGTCGTGAGTAAGCTTTGTCCGCAAAGTTAAAACTTTATTTTGAACAATTGGTTTTTAAACAACATTTTGAATTGATTCATAAACGATTTATAAAATACTTTTTATTTAATAAAAAGTAATAATTAAATATAAATTTAATTATTTTGGGTCGGTACACGTTGTGTTCAAAATTTCGCGAGGGTATTTCAGTCACCTTCTGACTGTTTTCAGGTCTTGGTCAAAACTAAAAAGTTATCAGGAATATCGTTTTACATTAAATTTCTTTTGAGTCCGAGTTGTGAAAACGTGCTTTAGGTGGTCGTTCTTATAAGTCAAGCCAGACACTAAAAGTCAACGATTGAAATAGTCATTCAAAAATTCGAAAATTCTCGGATGTTACATCTCGGGTTCGCTTCAGTAGAGCTAGGTAGACTTCCAAATCCTCTTTCCTATAGTACCTTGCTCATTTGCCCAATTTGGATATCTAAAGTTTTAATCGAGGCTCCTTGGTTTCGAATGGCAACATCCGTTAAAGCTCGGATTTCTTTAATCAAATTGGAGTTTTCTTCATGTCTCTTTGTTGATTCACTCATAAACTTGTTCAGTGTATCTTCCATAGATTGCCTTCGTTCTTGGTACGAAGGATTCGCATTGTTCCTTTGATAGAATCTCAGAGTTGCCGCTCTATATCCCCCTCCTTGAAAAGGTCCATAAAATTGCGTGTAGTAAGCTTCTTCGAGGGTTTTCCCTTTTTCTTTAAGTGGGCAATATTTGGTGTAGTGGGGTCCCTTGCATTGTTCGCATCCAACTTGAGCAGCATATACTTTTTTATTCACTTTCTTGATTTCTCTTCCAAGGTTGTTGAGTTGTGCTTGTATAGCTATCAATCCGTCAGGAGTTTCAGTACTTCTTGACCTAGATGTTCCATTGTGCCATTTTTGAGAGTATTTAGCCATTTATTGGATGGCTACCTTCGCATCAGCAGCAGTCTTAGATGGTATTGCACCTCTTGAATCAAGAATCTGTCGAGTAGGAATTCCCAATCCATTATAGAACAAGATTACCTCATGCATCTCCGTTAAATAGTGTTGAGGACACTTCATCAAGAGTTCCTTAAATCGCTCCCATGCTTGGTAAAGGTTTTCATCTGGTTCTTGCTGAAAGTTGTTGATTTCCTTTATTTTTTGCAGTTCGAGCAGTTGGGCAATATTTGTTCAAAAATTTTGTTTTAAGACCATCCCAAGTAGTAATTGAACTAGTTGGTCTATAGGGAATGCTCTAAGCATCACTTGGTCTATAGTAATATTTGGAATGTGGAATAGATCAACGATCTTGGGAACTTTCTCAATGTGTTCATTCGCATCTTCATGATCCGAACCGATGAAAGTGTTGGTTCGTAGCTCTTTGAGAAATTAGCCTTTTAGTTCAAAGTTATCCTTGTCTTCAATTTTAGGCCTAGCAACTCCTGATCCATAGTCGGCTCGAGTTTTTCTCATGTATTGCTCCATGGTTTTTGCCATAGTTTTTGCAACTTCTTCCTCCGAGTTTTCTTGGTCAGAAAATAAATTGAAATCCGGAGATCTTAATTCGTCAAGACTTAGTTACTTGAAGTGCTTCCTAGATGATTGAAATTCTCGTTCTGGATCCTTGAAAGGTGTGAATAGTTCGTTTGTTGAACTCCTTGTCATGCACTACCTGAAACAAGGGATAAACAATCAGTAGGATAGACTTGGAAGAAAGAAAACATAGATATACGGAATTAAATGTGAAAAGCTACTGCTACTGTTTCAGATGATCGATACGCCGTATTCAATTGAAGTGAATACGCCGTATTAATATTTTGAGTGAATACACTATATTGGACAGAAAGTTGGATACGCCGTATCCAATAGAAGTGGATACGCCGTATCGAGTTATCGGCCAGAACAGTGTATTAGGAAAACAATTAAATTAAACACACAAATATACAAGAATATACACTAATCTAATTTACACTACTCCTAAGGGTTAGATCTAATCTAAAAACCAAAATATAAAATAAAAATCAAGATTAATTTTCACTCCCCGGCAGCGGCGCCAAAAACTTGATTGTGTCATTGTGTGGTGTATATTTTTATGATTCAAGTTTTAAATTTATATTTTTCCGACTTAACAAAAAATAACACTTTAACGGGCAGTGTACCCGGTCGGTGGTAGATTCGTGGTAAGTAGGGTGTCGAACACTTGAAGCGAGGTTAAATCTCTCAATTTATTAATATTTTGGTTTACTAATCTAAGTTAATTCTAATCTAAGTCAAACCTATGCTAATCCTATGTTAGTTCTAATCCTAATTCTAATAGGTAAAAGGGGGGTTTCAGCCTGAGAGACTGGCACGGGTTTGGTGGTGACTACAATCAATTCAAGACACTTTAACCCACGCAAGCAAATTAACAGAAGATAAAAGAGCGGTCAAGCCTTATAATAGAAAACTGTATTAGCCATCATTAATCCGATTAGAAGTTGGTTTGTTTATTCAGTGCAATGATTACTTATCTCGAGGTGGCATATCATTCTTAGACTTAGGCAGGACTTCATTCTAAGACCTAGACACATTAATTCTGTCACAATTAAAGCATCTGCATAAAGCATCCTTATTTGCTGATTATAATCTATCTTAGGGATTAAAGAAATGGCGATCTTGTTAAACCCTAGCTCATATAGACTTTACCCATTTACTGCTTAACAGTGATTTATACACAAGTAGTCTACTTTTCCAACTATCCAATGGAATCAGAACGTTATTTGTTGAATTATCTAGGGTTACCTGCTAGTCAACTTGTTTACCAAACCAAAGGCAATATCTGATATCTAGTTAAGCCAGAAGCGTATCCTAGCACGGATTGAGCAGGAAAATATTTGTGATCCTATTAGTCTAGATGTATAAATTACTATATGAAGAGCTATCCCGACATCTAGATTACTTAGTCCGTATCACTAGATCCAGTTGAATGATAGGTCGCATATTAAAGCACATAAACAAGTATAAATTGATAAACATAAACAAGCATACAACGATAAATTAAGCAATGGAGATATAAACAAAACCAAACATTCAGATCTTCATAATAATGGCTAATACTTGAAGGTATTAGCCTTCAAACACCATAATTAATACAAGAGTAACGGCTTAGCCAAGGTAAACTAACCGAGTTAACGAATGAAACCAAAAACTGAACGATTACAAAAGTATAAGAAATTACACGTTGTCTCCTATGGATTGGAATGTGTTACGAGACCTCCTCTGCTCCTTTTCTCCTCTGAAAATCAACTTTTGTGGTTTAGGTACCGAGAATATGATTTAGCACACTTAAAACTTATTTTTGAGTTTTGTATTTATAGGGTCTAGAGTCGGTGTCGATACGGCGTATCCAATGTGTTGGATACGGCGTATTGGAGTTTCTTAGAGTAGGGACCACGCTTGATATCTTCCAGAATATTTTATTCCCATATAGCTTGAATACAGCGTATTGCTTTTCCTGGATACGGCGTATTGGTCTTGTTTCCTTCGTGGACTTTGGTGAGTGCAGGCACAGATACGCCGTATCTTCCTTGATGGATACGGTGTATTGGTTGTCAGTACAGTAATCTTCAAAATATCTTCGTTTAAGCTCCAGAATGCGTGCCTTTTAGTCAAGTTTCACCAAGTACTCCATAATTACTGCAATTCTCAAATATGAACGATTAAGTAACAATTCTTTGCAATAATAATATAAAATGGGTTAATTACATGGGATAAATGATGCTATAAAATAGACGTTATTTGATGTCATCAATACTTCTTGAAGAAGAAAAGTCAAGCACCTGAAACCATCATGTCCTTCATCAAAAGAGTTGAAAATCAAAATGACATCAAAGTCAAACAACTCAGAACTAACAATGGTACTGAATTCAGGAATAGCATTCTTGTCAACTTCTGTGATGAAAAAGGGATTTCTCAAAACTTTTCCTCTCCTTACACACCTGAACAAAATGGTGTTGCTGAAAGGAAAAATAGAACCCTCATAGAAGCTGCAAGAACAATGCTCTTAGGATTAGTCTTTTCAAAACAATACTGGACTGAAGCTGTAGCCACTGCATGCTACACACAAAACAGATCCACCATTGTGAAAAGACATCTCAAAACTCCTTATGAAATCTTTCGTAAGAGAATCCCAAACATCAACTTTCTTCATGTCTTTGGATGTCCAGTTTACATCCATAATCATAAAGATCACTTAGGAAAGTTTGATGAAAAAGCTAATGATGGTTATCTCCTTGGATACTCACTAGTTTCCAAGGCCTTCAGAGTCTTCAACACAAGAAGACAATAAACTAAAGAAACCTATCACATCACATTTGATGAAAGCCTTGATGCTATCAAATTCTCAAAACCTTCAGATGACAACATCAACATCGCTGAAACTGAAAGATATCCACCTGATGAATATCTTCATCCTTATGAACCTTCTCAAAGGTATCAAACAAACAGCAATGATGTATCCTTCATAGAACCCTATGAAAGTCCTGAACCAGTTTTCCTTGAAACTAAAGTTTCATCAGATCAAAATGATCAAACTGCTCAGACTGATGAAATCTTAAATGATAATCTGTTTGAACATTCCAATCACACCAATGATGAACAAATCACTGATAATCTCCCAAACACTAAAGACATTCAGATCTCTGAACACTTATCCTCTCCAAGTGTCGAGGATACTTCAGTACAAGATACAATTTCAATCCTAAATCTACTCTTACCCATTCCATTAATGGTAACTCCAGCTCCTCAAGACAGATGGTCTCAGGACAAACACATTGAGCTGGTCAATATCATTGGTGATCCAGGGGATGGAATGCTTACAAGAGCCATGGCCAAAGAACTTAGTGCTGCTTTACCTCATGAATGTCTCTTTGTAGATTTTCTTTCTGAAGAAGAACCTAAAAAGGTTTCTGAAGCACTAAAGCATCCTTGATGGGTTGATGCCATGCAAGATGAACTAAACCAAATTTCCAGAAACAAAGTCTGGACATTAGTTCCTGCACCTTGTGGTAAAACCATAATTGGCTCAAAATGGGTTTTTAGAAACAAAAGGGATGAAACTGGAATTGTCATCAAAAATAAGGCAAGACTTGTAGCTCAAGGCTACAATCAGCAAGAAGGCATAGA
>BQNB010078649.1:0-23123 GCA_026074375.1 Tanacetum coccineum | reverse complement strand
CGCCGAGAAGGGAACTTGTTGACTAGTGAAGTAACTCTCGAGTAGGGTACTCGGGGAGTAGAGTTGGGTGAAGAGGAGCTTCATTACTAAACCACTATAAATCATCGTGTCAAGTTTGCATTTCCTTTTACCTATCTCTTTACGCTTTTATTTACATACATCGCTTTACTTTTATATTTGTATTGTGTTCATGATTGTGTGGATAGTTGGGTATATCAAATTACCCATGAAGGAGGATTAAATATGAAAAGTGTTTTGTTGCTTGATTCTTACTAGTTTTATTATTAAATATACTTCGTATACTAGCTTGAAGGAAAATCTTCTCAAAAGAGCTTGGAAGTGTCAATATATATTTGCCTATGTCGTAAGAGTAGAAATGACGTCTAAAACATGAATTTTATGGGAACAACTTTTTAAAGTCCTACGTCTTTCCGTTAAGTCACTAAATGATTTTGTACAAAAAACATATTTTTTGGTCACTGGTGGCTGTCCCTTAAATATTAGGACGACCCCCTAATATATCTGGGGTCCGTCACCTTTCTCGGGGGCGTCTGTTTGTTAGTCGTGCCACCCGCCATTTCAAAGGTATTTGAGTCTACTTTCATTTAAAAATACTTCCAAGTCCTTATTCTAAACTCAAGTAAGTCAGAAATGCAAAATACTACGTAGTGGTCAAACTTTGTGTTTCGTTTTAACGTAAAACTTATATTTTGTCTTTCTTTCAAGTCGAATATTTCTAGTCGATGTATCTTTGAAAAACAGTGTATTTATCTTTTCAAAATATTGATCTTGATTAATTTTTGAAATTTGGAGGAACTATTTTATTTAAATATAAAATTGAGCTAAGTATACATTGTTGTATCTAATACACAAAACGACGACGAATACTTTTATGTGTCATGCTAAATGATTATATGTGTTTTCGTGTGTCTTAATATTGTTAATAGATATTATTAATGCTATTTGTAGTAAAGCCACTCATATATCTAAACACATGCGTTTTTATGCTATCTTTGTACACTATTTGTTTGTTACTACTTTTTCGGATTATGCCTAATAAAAATTACGCTAGATCTCTTGCGTTAAGTTTCGAAATTGTTTGTGCATTGCATATAGGCATAGATCACTATATTTACAAATATTACATAAATATCTTGTAAATCATTTTGAGTTAAATAACCTACTAAGGAATGAGAGATCAATAGTTGGTCAAGCATGTTGGAAAATATTTTCATAAGATCACATGTTAAAATCCGTCACCAAAATATTTCCAACACGTTAACTATCTTCCAACAAGATGTCTAAATCTTTTCATCGTCTTGCCTTGTTTGACCTTGGGTTGGTTAAACAAAAGAAAAGATCATATTAATACATTAGTATTTAAGTAAAAGAAAATGTATTTTTAAACTTTGCTTGTGGTTGCATTCTTCTAACACACACATAATTATATTCTTTTTATAAACATATAGTATCTTACAAAAGATGCGTGAAGTATAAAAATGGTTAGGAAAATCATTTATATACTCATAAAATGTCAAAACTATTTATACTATACATAACAACAAATAGTTTTTCGCACAAGCAAAATACATGACAATCTTGAAGTAAGAAACTAACGTGTCATTATTTGTTGGGATTATAAGTCTTCCTGATGCTGTTTGAAGTTGTTGCTGCTCTTATTAATGTTAATGTTGCTTAGTCAAGTTAGTGTTGCTGGAGAACTTCAATGAAGATTATTTTAAGTGTTTAAGACTGCTAGTTGAAGTTGCTGCTGTTAAGTTAATGCCGTTGGTGTATAAGTTACTACTGCTGGTTTAAAGTTAATGCTGCTGGTACAGAGTTACAACTGCTAGAAGAATTTATGCTGACAGAGAAGAGATCAAGGACTTATCAGAGAAAGGATAAAGTTTGCTTGGAGATAAAGAATACTTACGAAGATAAATATTAGTTATTTGTAGAATAGATATGTATAAGTTATTTGTTTAAGAGATTACGTTTACTTATAGAAAAGATTATGATTTCTTAGAAAAGTATTGTAAGCCTTGTAGGACTCCTTGGTGTATAAAAGGAGGTCCTAGGGCATTAGGTTATATGACACACACATATATCATTTTTTAAAGTCGATTAGCTTCAAGTTTGTAAACCCTAATACTTTTGAGTATTCATTAACGCTTACAGTTTGATAAACTGTTTGTTATTGATCTTGTTCATTACTGTATCATTGTTTGTTCTTCTTAGTATCATAGACTAGATTCCGCATAGTCTTTGATATTCTCAATCAAAGTTTCTGTCATCGTTGTCTTGGATTTATTCAATACAACTAAGCCTTTAATAAGCTAAGCAAGATCTATTATATTGAAACAACTAGGACCAACAAGTGGTATCAGAGCTTGTAAGAAGCTTTGAATAAGAAGAACCTTTACTACACACAAGATCTACTTTTTCAAGAAGTAATGGATTCTAAAACCACTCAAACCATGAAGCTACCTATACTTCAACCTGGTGAGTATGATCTCTGGAAGATGAGGATGGAACAGTACCTATAGTGCATTGATTACACTCTATGGGAGATCATAGAAAATGGTAATGCACCCATAGTAACAAAAACTGTGGATGGTAAGGAGACTGAAATCCCTCATGCAAGTATTGAAGAGAAGGCACCAAGAAGAGCATAGTTGAAGGCAAGAAGCACTTTGTTGATGGCCTTACCAAATGAGCATCAATTAAAGTTCAACTCATACAAGGATGCTAAGTCACTAATGCAGGCTATTGAGAGCATATTTGGAGGTAATACTGCTACAAAGAAAACTCAGAAAAAATCTTCTAAAGCAGCAGTATGAAAACTTTGTTGCATCCAGCACAAAGGTGATTGAACAAACCTATGAAAGGCTTCAAAAGATAATTAGTCAACTGGAGATATACGGTGAAGTTATCTCTCAAGAATACATCAATCAGAAGTTCTTAAGAAGTTTGTCATAAGAATGGACTATGCATACCATTATGTGGAGAAACAAACTAGACATAGAGACATTGAGTTTGGATGACCTCTTCAACAATCTGAAGGCTTATGAATCAGAGGTCAAGGGGACATCTAGCTTAATCACAAACTCACACAATGTAGCCTTTCTATCCTCAAGCAGCACTAACAGTGCAACTAGAGTAGTTAATACTGCTCAGGGTGTTAATATTGCTAGCACTCAGGGTACTACTAATAGCTCAACAACTATTGAAAATTTGAGTGATGCTGTGATTTATTCCTTCTTTGCTAGCCAACCAAGCATTCTACAGCTTGATAATAAAGATCTACAACAAATCAGTCCTGATGATCTAGAGGAGATAGACTTGAGATGGAACATAGCTATGCTAACTAAGAGGGCAAAGAGATTCCTGAAGAATACTGAAAGGAAGTTGGACATGGACAACAAAGAAAAAAATTGGGTTTGACAAGTCCAAGGTGGAGTGTTTCAACTGCCACAAGAAAGGACACTTTGCAAAGGAGTGCACATCACCCAGGAATCAAGATAGCAGGAACAGGGAGCCTACCAGAAGGACTGTGCCAGTGGAGACAACTACTTCAAATGCCTCAGTGTCTCAGTGTGATGGCATTGGCTATAATTGGAGTGACCAAGCAGAAGAAGGTCCAACCAATTTTGCTCTCATGGCTTATTCTTCAACAAGTTCAATCTCTAAGGTATCTAATGACTTAAGTTGTTGTTCATCTTGTTTAGAATGTGTAAAAGATCTAAAAGAACAAAATGAACAATTAGTTAAAGACTTAAGAACAGCTAGGATAAGTGATGTCTCTTGTAAAACTGGTTTAGAATCTGTAGAAGCTAGACTGGTAGTCTTTAAGCAAAACGAGTCTGTGTATGTGAAAGATATAAAACTCTTAAAACGTGATATCTATCTAAGAGATTTAGATATTACAGAGCTTAAAAGGAAGTTAGAGTTGGCTATAAAAGAAAAAGATGAAGTTCAACTTACAGTACAAAAATTTGAAAATTCATCAAAAAGCCTAAGTAAACTTCTAGACAGTCAGATAATGGATAAGTGTAAAACAGGATTAGAGTATAATGCTATCCCACCTCCCTATACTGGCAACTTTATGCCACCAAGACCTGATTTGACTCTTCCTAGTCTAGAAGATTTTACAGAAGTAAATGAGCCTGCAAGTAACTCTATAGTAAGATCTTTAGTTGAAAATTATCCATTGAGACTAATGAACTGAGACTACTATAAAATAAAATGAGCCCCCATTATTAAGGACTGGTTATCTGATAGTGATGAAGAAAATGTGGCAAAGGATTATAATAGTTGAGATGTTTAATAAACCCAAGTTTTACTAAAGAATAAACTTTGTTATAAGATCTACTAAGCAAGTAAAAACACCTAGAAAAAAAACATCAGTTAGTATAAAAATAGGCAAAAAACACTAGTCCTAGCGGAAATAAAAGAAACTAAGAACCAACAGAATGTCTCAAAAATTAGGGAAGTAATTTTGAGATGTTCAACAAAACTTGTCATGTGTGATGTAGTTTTGATCATTTAAAGAAAGATTAGCAATAACTGGTTATAATATTGGAAACAGATTTGCAAAACCATATATTGACCAATGTTCCCAAAGGTGAACAAACAAAATTTCTACTAATAAACTCTCACCGCACCCGGTCCATCCCAAAAAGGAACATGGTTCCAAGAACAGTCTTAACTAGGTCTGGCCCAATTTCAGTTAATGCTTTAGACCAAGTAAATACAGTACAATCAAGACAGTAGTGAAAACTGCAGGAACCCAGTGAAAGATGTTATTAAATAATTTAATATTTCAACAACAAGAAGGGAAGAAGGTCCTTTTATAACAAAATTACAGCAGCTAAATACAGTAATTTCAACTAAAAGAGGTTAATATTGTTAAGAGAAACAAGGTTAATAACTGCTGATAGGTCAAAAGCAATTCTTAGTGCTGTTAAGGGAAACAAGGGAAATGCTATTAAGGCCTCAGCATGTTGGGTTTAGAGAACAAAGCACAAAGGTTTAGACCATGTCTCCAAAAACAATGGTGCATCAATGCCCTTTAAAAGATTTAACTATATTGATGCACAAGGCAGATCTAAGTCAGTAATGACTTGGGTCCCCAAAAGAAACTAATTTTTCCTATCATAAAGTGCAGGCAATCCCCGACAAGATTTGAGAGATAAAGGAGTGATTGACGAGGATGCTTCTAGGCACATGACAAGAAACAAATCCTATCTTACAGATTATGAAGAAATTGATGGAGGATTTGTTGCCTTTGGAGGTAATTCCAAATGAGGGAAAATTACTGGGAAAGGTAAAATAAGAACTAGTAAATTGGATTTTAAAGATATGTATTTTGTAAAGGAACTAAAGTTTAACCTCTTTAGTGTCTCACAAATGTGTAACAAGAAGAATAGTGTTCTTTTTACTGATACTGAATGTGTTGTTCTGTCTCCAGACTTAAAGTTAACTGATGAAAGTCATGTTTTGCTTAAAGTTCCTAGAAAGGATAACATGTACAGTATTGATTTAAAGAATGTTATTCCTCAAGGAGGTCTCACTTGTGTCTTTGCAAAAGCCACACCAAATGAATCTAATATTTGGCATAAGAGGCTTGGACATGTAAATTTCAAAACAATGAATAAACTAGTAAGGGGAAACCTTGTAAGAGGTTTACCTTCAAAACTTTTGAAATTAATCAAAACTGTGTTGCTTGTCAGAAGGGAAAGCAACACAGAGCTTCTTGTAAGACCAAAACAGTCAGTTCAATCAGCCAACCATTACAAATAGTTGGCACATTGGATTTGTTAGCCTAACATATGTAACACAGTCTTAAATGAAAAAGATGTACTGTCTAGTTGTCACAGATGATTTTAGTAGGTTTAGTTGGGTTTTCTATTTAGCCACTAAGGATGAAACTTCTAAAATCTTTAAAACATTTATAACAGGCATAGAAAATCTAATAAACCTTAAGGTGAAAGTGATTAGATGTGACAATGAGACTGAATTCAAGAATAGGGTCATGAATCAGTTTTGTAAAATGAAGGGTATTAAGAGGGAATTTAGTGTTGCTAGGACTCCACAGCAAAATGGAATAGCAGAAAGGAAAAATAGGACACTAATAGAGGCTGCTAGAACTATGCTAGCTGACTCAAAATTGCCAACAACTTTCTGGACTGAAGCAGTTAATACTGCTTGTTATATCCAAAATAAGGTGTTAGTCATCAAGCCTCATAACAAGACCCCCTATGAACTTTTTCTAGGAAGAAAACCTGCCTTAAGCTTCATGAGGCCATTTGGGTGTCCTGTTACAATCCTTAATACCATAGATCACCTAGGTAAATTTGATGGAAAGGCTGATGAAGGGTTCTTTGTAGGATACTCTACCAATAGCAAAGCATTCAGAGTATTCAATAGTAGAATTAGAAAAGTAGAAGAGAACCCGCATGTTCAATTTAGTAAAAATACACCTAATATTGCAAGAAGTGGTCCTAATTGGCTTTTTGATATAAATGCAGGTACAAAAGCATGTAATGATGCAGGTAAAGCTAGAATGGAGACTGTACCTAGCAAAGATTACAGTATGCTACCAATGTGGCCTGCTGATCTACTATTCTCTCAGAATTCAAAGGATTCTCTTGATACTGGATTCAAACCATCAGGTGAGGAGGAAAAGAAGGATGCTGAAGATCTAGGAAATGAAGATAGTGAGATTCCAAGTACAAAGGAACCAAGAATTAATCTAGAGAAGAATGATAATATTAATATTACTAACAATATTAATACTGCTAGTGATGGAAACAACACTAACAATGTTAATGCTGTTAGTCCAACTGTTAATGCTGATGGCATAGAAGTTAATGCAGTTGATCCAAAATCAAGCATTGAATTTCCAGATGATCCAAATATGCCTGAATTAGAAGACATTGTTTATTCAGATGATGATGAAGATGTTGGTGCAGAGGCTGACATGAACAATTTAGATGCATTTATGCCTGTCAATCCTATTCCAACTACAAGAATACACAAAGATCATCCAGTTGAACAAATCATTGGAGACTTGAATTTAGCAACTCAAACAAGAAGAATGACAAAGAATTTGAAAGAACATGGTTTGTTTAGTTTAGTTTAGCAAAGAACAAACCATAAAGACTTTCAATATTGTTTGTTTGCTTGCTTTTTATCACAAGAAGAACCCAAGAAGGTAATCCAAGCATTGAAGGATCCAAGTTGGATAGAAGCTATGCATGATGAGCTTCTACAATTCAAATTACAAAAGGTTTGGACCCTGGTGGATTTACCAAATGGCAAAAGGGCCATAGGCACTAAATGGGTTTAGCATAAACTATAACACCCAACACCCCGTATTTTAGGTCAATGTACGTCATCAAATAAATACATGCAATTTATTTAAGGATTGTAACGCGTTTGTTTTAAATTGGGGGGGGGGGGGGGGGGGGGGGGGGGGGGGAGGAGGGGAGGTGGGGCGCTAAGTTAAATTGCGTAAGCTAAAAATTATCATTCAATGTAAACGGGCATCAAACAATTAAATGTTTACATCAAGAAAGTGTTAAGTAATTATTTTGAGGATAATTATTAACTTTGTTCATTTTATTTTTATTAGTTGCATAAAGTGTTTACGTTTCATTCACTAAAAGAATATCCGATACAAAACGTTTAAGAAGCATTCCCGGAACCACCAAAACTTTTCTACGCTTCAACAAATACCCACAATTGTACCCAATACTCAAAATTTATAAAATATCGTCACATATATCTCTATATGGCCAGATACAAGATGAGAGAACCAAAGATAATATCTATTGTAAAACATCTTTCCTAGAATTCATGGGATGTTCTCATTCTTAGGAAACCAAGACTTATTTTTCTTACTAACCCAAATAGTGTTGACACAAAATAATCTCCATGTTTTACTCCAAATGTTTTCTTGACCTAAGACTTTCCTAATATTGAATTGGACTTGTCAAATGTGTATATATTGCAAGCAACTAATAAGAAACACATACACTTTACATTTTCATTGTAAAAACTTCACCATTTCTCTCTTTGTGTTACTCCAACCCACGGCTCAAAACCAAATACATAAACAAACCATACAAAATTTATTTACCACATTTATAAGCACTGCTACAACATATCTAAGATATCCCAAGGTGATTAGAAGATTTGGTTTGAGGTTTACAAGTGTTAAGAAAAGGTAAAGCAAGATTAGGGTTTCATTTGGTTTTAGGGTTTTCAAGTGTTTTTTAAGTCTTGGTTTGTTTGCTAAAAAAGGGTTTAAATCATATTGTTCATCATTCTACTTCATATTAAGGTTACCTAAAACTCTTAATCTCTTTACTTTCGTGATTTTATGCATATATAATGTTTGTATAGTTAATCACCATCTAAGAACTTATTTACTTGTAAAAATGGATTTTTACACTTGTTTATGATTTAGCACACTTTCACATATGACATATGGATGTTGATATCATGTTATAATGGATGTATAAGTATTGTACATGTGTGGTTTATGTATAAAAAGTATATATAAACAAGATACCTAAAAAGTGTATATATAAAAGTTCATGAACAAATGAATATGTAAACTTATGGATCTTATGATTCTTGGACAATATTTAGACTAATCATGGACTAAGGACCCTAGGTGTGTAATACATGTGATATTAAGGGTTGTAATAGACTTGTAACAAGGGTACTAAACTAAAAGTTATAAAATCAAGGTTTAAACATATTTTTACATAAAAGGACCAAAACCTTCTGTTTAGAATTCGAATTTAACATATATATTTTATATTTTTTTTTAAATAATACATGTAACAAGGATCGTGGGCATGTAAAGAACTCAAAAAACCGATTTATAACGAAGGAGATACGCTAATTTCAAGTTATACGTTAATTAAACGCGTTTATAAAAGAAATTTTATAAAAACTTTTTAAGATTTACTTCTTATATATACAAATTGTTATTTTTCTCAGATATTACTTACTTTTAGGATTTCAAAACATTAAGAATCGTAATTTTAGGATCAATAACGAAGGAGTTATGAATTACGCAAGTTTACGATAATAAATACTTTTATAAAAGTTACTATTTACATCAGATATATATATTTTGAAAGCATCATTAATTTGATAGAACTTTTAATTACGAAGACGTGCTCGAAAGAATCACTAAAACGGAATTAAAACGAATAAAATACGACATTTAACGAGTTTAAACGACATTAATAATTATAAAAGTAAATATTATAACATAAAAACCACACTGTTTCACCAGGGGACTTAAATATTAAAAATGTAATATTTTGATACGTCGTCTTAATACAAGAACATGGACATAAGAAACAGGCTTAAAATGATAAAGTCACGACGCCATTATATCATAGAGATATTTATAAAACTTTTATACAATTATAAATAATGATTTATAAACGCAATAATATGGTGATGTAGCTATATAACATTATATAATGGTAGTAGTAATTCAAAGAGCTTAGTACTATACGTCCTATAAATAATTATTGCATTTCCGCGTTTATTCTGACGCAATTTCCTGTGATATACTTGATATTCATTAAATTAAGGTGAGTTCATAGCCGCCAGCCCCACGTTTTTACTATATTATAAATGATTTACCAGTTACATTTATAATGATTTACAAGTTTTGGGTGAGAAACATATGCATGTTTTACAAATTGGACACAAGTGTACATTCTAACGATTACATGTTTGCCTAACTAGCGATAACCCTCTAAGCCTATTATCATGAACTGTCAATTACTTGTTGTGAGCGCCAATGTTATAAATAGATCTATTTAGGATTGACATCCCTGTTCGGGTAAGTCATGCTTACTGTACCGGTATGCCAGACAACGAACGTATACCATGTCGGATTTAGGATGTTGCGGGTTAGAACATCATCATGGGCAATGTTGGCAATTTATATTAAAATTCATACATGTCGAGCTTCAGTGTCATGAGCTTAGGGTAATGTAATTACATTTTGTGATGTTTGCATCTGTTGCATTATCATGGGGAAATCTTGCGGTCCTACATTATACATTTTACAAACCTATGAATTCGCCAACATTATTGTTGACGTTTTAAAGCATGTTTTCTCAGGAGATCAATAAGGTACAAGGCAAGGGATACATTGGTGGTCGTTATTTTGGAAGTCATATGCATTAAATATTTGGTTGCATTACATTTTGGGGAAATATTTGTTATGGACTAGAATCTATGTATTTTGAACAACAAACAAGTGAAGCTTCGGGTTTTTGTAACAAACACTTTGTTAAATCTAATGTATCGGTTTTAAACGACTTTTAAATGGTCGTTCTTATATATATCTTGTGCTATAGATCTGTGAAGTAACACTCTCAACCCATATTCCGTTGCGACCCAATTTGGGGGTGTTACAAAATGGCAGGGCAAAAGTGTACGAAAAAATATATATAAAAAAAGCTGGACTATAACCGTTTTCAAACATTGTATCATACAAAGGTTTTTACACGGACATACTTACATACATACATACACTAGTTGTTGCATTAGTGGTTAGACTAGATGCATTCATGATTGATATACATGTTATGATATAAATGTATATTATTACTATAAGAGTCTTATATTAAATACTTATATAGACTACTTTTGATTTTCAGATATTGTCATGTCAGATTTAGAGGATTCACAGTCACCTACACGGCGGTATCTAGTCCATTTGGAGGTTTGTCAGACATCGGATCTCCAAGAGTCGATGGACCACCCGTGATGCCAAAGGATCCATATGCATTTGTGGTAGCCACTTTTTAGGCCCCGCCATCTCCTGATTATATGTTGGGTCCTGAGTACACACCTTCACCAGAGTTTGTTCCTGAGCTGGTATACCTGGAGTTTATGCCACCAGAGGATGATGTACTCCCAGCTGAGGAGCAGCCACTGCGTGCTGCTGTCTCCCCCACTGCTGATTCACTAGGATATGTTTTTGAGTCCGATCCTGAGGAGGACCTAAAGGAGGAGGATGATGAGGATCCTGATGAGGATCTAGCTGATTATCCCACCGATAGAGATGATGATGAGGAGGAGGAGGAAGAGCCCTCCGAAGACGAGGCTGATAATGAGGAGGAGGACGAAGACGATGAGGAGGATGAGCACCCAGCTCCGGCTGACTCTATCCCACCACTTATACACCGTGTTACAGCTAGGATATCTATCCGAGCTTAGACACTCGTATCACTTCCTCTAGATACAGAGGTTGCCAGACTTCTTGCTATACCTACTCCACCACCATCACCACTCTCCCCATGGTCATCACCACTACCCCAGATTCTCTCACCACCACTACCAGTATCATCACCACTCACAGTATCACCTCCACCACCTGTTAGTCCTAATTATCCATTGGGATATCGAGTTGCTATGATCCGACTGAGAGCCGAGGCACCATCTACTTCCCATTCACTGCCATTACCACCACCCATCATACTCTCCCGCACTAGATCAGATGCACCACCATCAGGGACACCACCTATCTTACCTATACCCTTACCGAATTCATCACCATCTTTGCTGTTACCCTCTACTGACCATGGAGCAGACATGCCCGAGGTTTGCTTACCACATCGGAAGAGGTTATGTTTTACTTTTGGTCCTAGGTACGAGGTCGGAGAGAGCTTGTCTGCTCCTGCTACTAGACCGACTGGAGGTTTTAGGGCAAACTATGGTTTCATTGCCACTTTGGATAGGGAGATTAGGCGAGATCTAGAGAGAGAGGTTGGTTATAGGATTACAGATACTTGGGATGAGATGCTTGAGGACATGCCAGGGGCACCGGCGATTGATGAGATAGAGTTAGGTCGGAGGATGACCAAATTTGTTACTACTGTCAGACAGGACACAAATAAGATTTATATGAGGTTGGGCGAGGCACAGGATGAGAGGTCATTGATGAGCGGTCAGCTCAACTTACTACAGAGAGATACACGTGCTCATGATCACACTACTTTACTTATTGAGAGAGAGGCCAGACTTTGTCGTGAGGCATGGGGACGGTCTATGGATGCTAGTGACCTTGCACGTTCTGAGGTTATGGCATTGCGTATTCGGGTGGTAGCACAGCAGTCAAAGATTGCAGCCTTGCAAGCAGCAGTCCGTGCTCGACAGGTACAGCTTGCGGAGACACTAAGACTGACGAGTACACTCTAGACACAGGTGACAGCTCTCCAGAGTCAGTTGGGACCCGCTAGCGGTCCAGCACAGCCAGAGATACCGGAGGAGGCCGGTAGCAGTTCATAGATTTGGTTATGTAGTAGCTATATTGTATTAGCCTACTAAGTATTACGAGTTAACTCCCGGCTAGTAAGGCTTTAGGTTGTTTATATTTCCTTTTGTAACCTAATCGTAGTGATCATTTTGTAACCGAATCAGGTCATGTATGTTTCTAGATTATATATGGAACGGTGGTATTATGTCATGTTTGTAATCGAATTTATTAGGAATGAATGTCGATTTAGTTACACCATTGTTAATTTCAATTCAGTTTATATTTCACTGTGTATTGTGATCTCATTTTACTTATTGTGTATATGTCATGTCATGGTTATGATTTTACAAAATCTAACGGGTATTATATTTTTTTGTGATTGAAGAAAATGGCACCAAAAAGACACCACCTGAGAAAACCCGCGGATACTCGGACAGTACTTATATGACTAATGCCCAACTTAAGGCAATGATCGACCAAGGTGTTACTGATGCTTTGGCAACACGCGATGCTGACCGAAAAACGAATGGCGATGACAGCCATAATTCAGGAACATGTGTTAGAAGAACGGAACGAGTTGCTAGAGAGTGCACTTACCCAGACTTCATGAAGTGTCAACCTCTGAATTTCAAGGGCATGGAAGGAGTTGTGACTTGATTCATGGTTTGAGAAAATGGAAAACTGTGTTCAGTGTAGGAAAAAGCTCGATGGAGAACCAAATCAAGTTTTCCACTTGTACCCTTCTTGCAGGTGCACTAACGTGGTGGAACTCCCACATTAGGACTGTTGGTCATGATGTTTCGTATGCAATGACTTGGACTGACCTGAAAAAGAAGATGACTGATAAGTACTGCCCGAGGGTCGAGATTAAGAAACTGGAGGCTGAGTTGTGGAATTTGAAAGTGAAAGGTACCGACGTGATAGGGTACAACCAACGTTTTCAGAAACTGGCACTTTAGAGTTGATAAGGTTTGTTAAGAAGCAAATTGCAGAATTAGAACTTGACAATTCTGATGGAGTTGAGAAGTGATGCTATAAATAGACATAAGAAAGGATTGAGTGTTGGCTAACCACCATGGTCTTTAGTTTACCATGTCTAACAAACATAAGAACTGGCTAGTCCAGGAGTAAACGGCTCTTGGTAAAGACTTCTCAAATCTGTTTATATGGTTAACAGCTAGCCAATAAGCTGTATGGTTGTCAACTCACCATATCTATGTTTGTGAAGAGTTGGCTAGCCCACAAGGTTATGGCTTGTGGTAAAGGCAGTGGAAAATCCATTTATATGGTTGACAGTTTACCAAAAACTGGATGGTATTCAACTTACCAATGATTTGTTCAAAAAGTTGAACTGGTTACTAGTCCACCAGGGTGATGTCATGATTCCACCAAAGGATTAGCTAGCCCAAGAGAAAACGATTACTTGGTAAAGGCTTCATCAAATCTGTTGATAGCTGATGGTTTGCTAAAAATCATATGGTTATCAATGTACCATGGTTTACAACCTAAACATTGGCTACTCCAGAGTTAATGACTAACTGGTAAAGAGACATCAACTCCATTAAATTTTCAATGATTCACCTCTCACAGGAGTTAACACACCTGGAAGTGATAAGAATAGTATGAAACTTCATGATTTGATGTACATTGTGTCAATGTTGCTGCTCATATGATGCTGAAAAGATGATGCTGAAAAGAGTTGCTGAATTGCTGAAAAGAAAGGTTGCAAATCAAGAAGGAAAGCTGAAAAGAGTAAACACAAGTTCATTAAAGATAAAGATTTGACAAAGTGTTTGAATACATCCTCCAGGACGTTCAAGAAAAGACAAATAAAGAAACATGAAGATTAACAAGTTAACATCATGTTTAGGGGAGGATTGTTGGGAATTAAGTTGTTCATTAACTTAGTACCGACGCTGTAATAGTTAGTACCGACGGTTATAGTTAGTACTGTTAGTATTAGTTAAAAATAGTTTGTACCAAGAGTACAAAATAGTTAGTACTGTTGGAATTAGTTAGTACCGTTTAAGAGATATAATTGAGATATATTAGGAAACGATATGCATTAAATATTGATTGATCTTCTACGCATTTTGTAAGTCAATTAGGGTTATCCTTAGTTTATAAAAGGATCCCTACGACATTAGAAGAAGATACACATAAACCATATCTCATCATTCACATCTCATATCTCTTATAATCATAGTTAGGAATCTGTAAGTGTTTGGCAGATCAATACAAAGTATTAGTTGGTATTCTTCTTAGCAATATATATTAGATTCCGCATAATATATTATTGTTCATAGTCACAGTTTCTTCTATATTCATTGTGGAACTATCCATAGTGATTATAACCCTTTCAAAGGCTAGAAGATCCGTCTAGTTTCGAACCTACACCATTGTTAGATATTTTCTCAAAGTATTTCTCGAAGACTTGCCGGGTATTCCACCAGCCCGCTAAGTGGAGTTTCGAATTGATTTAGTACATGGTGCTGCACCTGTAGCACGGGTACCTTATCGACTAGCTCCGTCTGAAATGAAAGAGTTGTCGGAGCAACTGAAAGAGCTTTCTGACAAAGGCTTCATAAGACCTAGTTCCTCACCCTAAGGAGCTCCGGTCTTGTTTGTCAAGAAGAAGGATGGATCTTTCTAGATGTGCACAGATTACCAGGAATTGAACAAGCTAACGGTAAAGAAATGTTACCCGCTTCTAAGGATTGATGATTATTTGATCATCTTCAAGGGTCGAGTGTCTACTAGAAGATCAACTTAAGGTCGGGTTATCATTAATTGAGGGTACGTGAAGAAGACATTCCGATGACTGCTTTCAGAACTCGTTATGGGCATTATGAATTCCAAGTTATGCCATTTGGTTTGACAAACGCACCGGCTGTATTTATAGATCTCATGAATCGGGTGTGCAAACCATACTTGGATAAATTTGTGATTATCTTCATTGACGATATTCTGATCTACTCAAGGAATAGGAAGGAACATAAAGAGCACCTTAAGTTAATCTTAGAATTGCTTAAGAAGGAGGAGTTGTATGCCAAATTTTCTAAGTGTGAATTCTAGATCCCTAAAGTACAGTTCCTTGGTCACGTGATGGATAGCCAAGATCAAATCTATTAAAGATTGGGAATCTCCTAAGTCACCAACGGAGATCCATCAATTTTTAGGTCTTGCTGGGTATTATCGAAGATTCATTGAAGGATTTTCGAAGATTGCCAAACCAATGACCAAGCTAACTCAGAAAAAGGTCAAGTTTGAGTGGGGTAATAAATAAGAAACAGCATTTCAACTACTTAAGCAGAAGTTGTATAGTGCACTAATTCTGGCTTTACCCAAAGGGAGCAAAGATTTTATCGTATACTGCGATGCTTCGATCAAAGGTTTGGGCGTTGTGTTTATGCAAAGAGAGAAGGTGATTGCTTATGCATTACGCCAATTGAAAATTCATGAGAAAAACTATGCGACTCATGATTTGGAACTTGGAGCAGTAGTGTTCGCTCTAAAGATTTGGAGGCACTATCTGTATGGAACGAAGTGTACCATGTTTACTGATCACAAAAGTTTACAACACATTCTCGATCAGAAGGAACTGAACATGAGACAATGTTGTTGGTTGGAGTTACTTAGTGATTATGATTACGAGATTCGTTATCACCCGGGGAAATAAATATCGTTGCTGACGCTTTGAGCAGGAAAAAACGAGATCAACCACTAAGAGTTCGAGCCTTAGTTATGACTATTGGCTTGGATCTTCCTAAACAAATCTTGAATGCTCAGACTGAAGCACGGAAACTAGAGAACATCAAGAACGAAGATGTTGGAGGTATGTTGATTGAAAATTCTAAGGATCCAGAGAAACTTAGAACGGAAAAGTTGGAACCCCGTACGGATGGAACTCTATGCTTAAATGGCAGGAGTTGATTACCCTGTTATGGCGATTTAAGGATTGTGATCATGCACGAGTACCACAAGTCAAAATACTCTATCTATCCGGGTTCTGACAAAATGTACCAGGACATGAAGAAGCTATATTGGTGGCCCAATATGAAGGCTGACATTGCCACCTATGTTACCAAATGTTTAACATGTTCTAAGGTCAAGGCTGAACACCAAAGGCCATCAGGATTGTTGGTACAACCCGATATACCTCAATAGAAGTGGGATAATATCATAATGGATTTTATCACAAAGCTTCCTAAGTCGTCACAAGGTTATGACACCATTTGGGTGATTGTCTACTGACTCACTAAGTCTGCAATCTTTATACCAATGATGGAAACTGATCTCATGGAGAAACTGGCAAGAATGTACCTAAAGAAGGTGGTCACGAGGCATGGGATACCTGTCTCAATCATTTGGGATGGCGACCCTAGGTTTGCATCAAATTTCTGGAGGTCACTTCAGAAGGCTTTGGGTATGAATTTGGATATGAGTACCGCAGACTAACCGGCAAAGCGAGAGGACTATTCAAACTCTCTAGGATATGCTGCGTGCTTGTGCGATCGACTTTGGAAAGGGTTGGGTCAACCATTTGCCATTAGTCGAGTTCTCGTATAACAATAGCTATCATGATAGCATCAAGGCTGCACCATTTGAAGCACTTTACGGTCAAAAGTGTTGTTCACCTGTGTGTTGGGCTGAGGTTGGACAAGTTTAACTCACCGGTCTGGAAATAGTTCAAGAAATGACAGAGAAGATCATCCAGATCAAGCAAAGAATGCAAGTCGCCCATGATAGACAAAAAAGTTACACCGACTTAAAGCGTAAGCCGATGGAATTTCAAGTTGGAGATAGGGTTATGCTCAAGGTTTCACCTTAGAAAGGAGTAGTACGTTTTGGCAAACGGGGGAAGCTAAACCTCAGATATGTTGGACCTTTCAAAGTGTTGGAGAAGGTTGGAGCCATTGCTTACAAGCTTGAACTTCCTCAAGAGCTTAGCAGAGTTCACAATACGTTTCATGTATCCAACTTGAAGAAGTGTTATGCCGACGAACCATTAGCCGTTCCGTTGGATGGACTTCACTTTGATGACAAGCTTCATTTTGTCGAGGAACCGGTAGAAATCATGGATCAAGAAGTCAAATGGTTAAGGTAAAGCCGTGTCCCGGTTGTCAAGGTTTGATGGAACTCTAGGAGAGGTCCTGAGTTTACATGGGAACGTGAAGACCAATTCCGGAAGAAATATCCACACCTCTTCACAAAGACTGCACCATCGTCAAGTGCCGCGCCTTAAGCCTTGAGGACAATGATCATTTAACGGGGGAAGACTATAACACCCCGTGTTTTAGCGTCATTGTACGTCGTCAATAAATTCACTATTTATTTTAGTATTGTACGCGTTTGCTTTTAAAATGAAATCGTTAAGTTAAATCGCGTAAGCTAATAATTATCGTTCAATGTAAACGGGCATCAAACAATTAAATGTTTACATCAAGCAAGTGTTAGATAATTATTTAGAGGGTAATTATTAACTTTGAATATTTTATTTTTATTGGTTACGTAAAGTATTTACGTTTCGCGATAAAATACGTTTAGGCATTCACGAAACCACCAAAACTTTTCTACACTTCAACAAATACCCATTATTATACCCAATACTCAAAAATTACAAAATATCTTATATATATGTATATAGGACCGGATTTGGTGAAGAAATTACAAGAGAAATATCTCAAACTTGCAACTTGATCTTGTACATTCAACAACTCATTAAACCTTCAAGACTTTTACAAGTCTTGACCAAGACTTCCCTAGAAATCCTCTTCTTGTCTAAGACTTCTATACTATCACATGTGATCTTTGACATACATGTGAGTTATATAAGGCATTCACATAGTAGAAGTATAACACGCACATCCTCATTTGCTAAAGTGAAAATAACACAAAATCCTTTCTCTCATTCATTTTGCCCAAGGCCAAAACCACCTTTCATAAATCCATCCATACAATTTTATTTTACAACTACACAAGTGTTCCTACATCATATCTAAGATATCCTAAGGTGTTTAGAAGGGTTGGTTTAGGTTTACGAAGTGGATTAAGCAAGAAGGTTCAAGATTAGGGTTTACTTGAAATTAGGGTTTTCAAGGACTTGGAAGCTAGGGTTTATTTGCTAAACAAGGGTTTAGATCATATTGTTCATCATCCTACATCATATTAAGGTTACCTAAAAACCTTAATCTCTTTACATTTGTGATTTTATGCATATATAATGTTTGTATAGTTAATCACCATCTAAGAACTTATTTACTTGTAAAATAGATTTTTATAATTGTTTATGATTTGGTACACTTCTACATATGACCTATAGATGTTAATATCATGTTATAATAGATGTATAAGTATTGTATAAGTGTGGTTTATGTATAAAAAGTTCATGTAAAAAAAGTATATATAAACAAGATACCTAAAAAGTGTATATATAAAAGTTCATGAACAAATGAGTATGTAAACTTATGGATCTTGGGATTATTGGATAATCTTTGGACTAATAATGGACTAAGGACCCTAGGTGTGTAAGACATGTGATATTAAGGGTTGTAATGGAATTGTAACAATGGTACTAAACTAAAAGTTATAAAATCAAGGTTTAAACGTATTTTTACAAAAAGGACCAAAACCTTCTATTTGGAATTCGAATTTAACATATATATTTTATGTTTTTATAAAATACTACATGTCACATAGATCGTGGGCATATAGAGAACTCGAAAAACCGATTTATAACGAAGGAGATACGCTAATTTCAAGTTATACGTTAATTAAACGCGTTTACATAAGAAATTTTATAAAAACTTTTTAAGATTTACTTCTGATATATACAAATGGTTACATTTATCAGATAGTACATACTTTTAGGATTTCAAAAGATTAAGAATTTTAATTTTAGGATCAATAACGAAGGATTTATGAATTACGCAAGTTTACGATAATAAATACTTTTATAAAACTAACTTTATAAAAGTTACTATTCACATCAGATATATATATTTTGAAAGCATCATTAATTTGATAGAACTTTTAATTACGAAGACGTGCTCGAAAGAATCACTAAAAACGGAATTAAAACGAATAAAATACGACATTTACGAGTTTACGACGATTAATTTTATAAAAGTATATGAACAGTAAAAACCACTGTTCACCAGGGGACTCAAATATTGAAAATGTAATATTTTGATACGTCGTCTTAATACGAGAACGTGGACATAATAAACGTAAGAAACGAGCTTACTAAAGTTAAGCCGTTTTTACTAAAGAGATATTTATAATCGTTTTTACATTATAAATATGATTTCATAAAGGCAATTAGATGGTGATCTAGCTATATAGAATTATATATAGTATTAGTTAATTAAAGTTCTTAGTACTTATACGGCCTATAATTAATTAGGTTTCATTCGGCGTTTATCTGACGCATTTTCTGTGATATATGTGATATTCATTCACTCAGGGTTAGTTCATAGCCCCACATTTTACATTATAATGATTTACAAGTTTTGGGTGAGAAACATATGCATGTTTTATAATTGGACGCAAGTGGACATTTTACATTATGATTACGTGTTTGCCTAAGTAGTGATAACCCTCTGAGCCCATTATCATTACCTGTCAATGATAGGTGTAAAATACACATATCCATTTATACCTAAAATAACCCAATTAAACCCAAAACACAGTGAAAAATGGCAAAATATACTTGTTTCTGTGTTCTGTGTGTGCAGGTACGGATATATCAGAAATCACAAGAAAACCATCAAAAACAAGCAAACACGGACTCAAGAAAGGAAGAGCGTGCAAAAGCCGGAAGCCAAAGCCAGAAAAAGTCAACCTCCAGTCAACCTTGGTCAACAGAAGTCAAAAACAAAACTCAAAATATTCCATTTTAGTCCCTTAAGTTTCTAAATGTGACACAAATGGTCCCTAAGGTTTAAGTGGGCCTCTAAACCCTTTAAAACCTTACCCGGATTCATAAGCCCAATATCCTAGCCCAATCCCTTTTTACAAAACCACAGGGACTATTCTTGCTATTTCCTAAAACCCTTTTTTTTAGCCTACACCTTTTCTAAACCAAAGACAAGGGCCAAATGTGCCATTTCCCAAAGTTCAAAACGAATTACCCCAAGTCAGTTATAAAAAGGTGCCAATGCCTTTTTACTATTCATCATCGTCCACAGTTACCCCATGGTCAAAACAAAGGGCAATTTAAAATTGATGGGTAATTAAGGCAATTCATGGGATCATAAACAAGATGGCAGGGAGAGATTAGTCTATTCAAGCTCCTCTTTAGCTCACTTAGCAAGGGAAATGACGTGGCTATAGAGAAAGCACACAAGGATGTGGGATTTGCATTAATTACACTCAGTAAACAAGCACAAGTGAGCCTCTAACGGATTGCCAGCTTGGCAATCCGTGTGAAGTCACTTAGTGATCCAACGGCTCAAAATGAATTCCAATGATTGGGTGATTTGATGGTTAGGATCAAGAGGAGCGTGGGCATCAAGCTTGGCCTAGAAGATTCCTTCAGCTGCTATATAAAGACCTATCAACACATAGCACAATGGGGATCTCTTATTTTTTTTATTTTTTTCATATAGCTTTTTCACCTAGTATAGTTTTTAGCTTAATGAAATTTCAAATTCAGCCTTTGTAACTTTCTTTTTAAAGTAATGTAATAAAGTTTTATTCAATAAAATTTAGTGTTATCTTGTCTTAAGCTCTTTTAAATTTCATAAGCTATCATTTTCATTTTCAAGTCTTAAGCTACTATAACTCATAAAGCTCCTATAAGCTCTTGTTCAGATCTTTCAGTCTATAAGCTGAAATAGAGCTTAATATAGTTGATAATCTTACTTAAACTCTTAAAACCAGCTTTAAAATACCTATTTACCTTTGCATAAGAATGGAAAGCTTTTTGGAAGGGAGATCTAAATTGGAAGGATCTCCAAGGACTTAACTCCTAGCTTATTTATAAGCTAGGAGAGCTTGTAGCTGCCCTTCATTGGGTCCTCTTGTTTAGCTAGAGGTTAAAGTAAGTTTCCTTTATTCTAATTGCTTTTATAATTTGCATTTAATAGTTCATTAGTATAGATCTTTGCTTATCTGCCTCATTGCTTATTAATTTGTGAGATTATTGTCTTATTTGTGCTTATTTATCTCTTCTAGTGCTTAGTAGTTATAAATCTTCATCTGTTTTTAGCTTTATAGTTATTAATCTTAGATTTTCAGTTTCTGTCTAAAAAACCTAAAAACCAAAAATATTAGATAGCATAGTATAGATCTTTGATTTCTAGTTAAATTCAGCTGTTAATTCATGTTTATTAAGCTAGTTTTAAGCTCATAGTTATCTGGTATTTAGGTTATGTCAATTAGATTTCATTAATCATATGCTTAGTCATTCAGTCAATACCCTTAAGGAGTGTTTGGATCTAGCTTCTTTGACCTCATTAAGTCAAAGGCTTTTGTGCAAAACACTTGAGTCAGTTTTAATATCACTTAAGATCAATAGGAAAACAGATTTCAAAAGTTAGATTTTAATTTTCAAAAGGTTATGGCTTAATTTTTCTTCTCAGCACCAGGGTACCTTGTGCCTTTCTTTTTGCTTGTGAAATTTTGATCCAAAGCCCTTAAGGCTTGGATTTTGCTTGCATTGTGTTTATACACACTCATTTGAGTGTGTTTTAGTGCAGGACTACTCTCAAAGTATCCTGCACTTTTGATTTGTGCTTGTGCAAAGTACATCAGCAGGAAAAGATAAGTTCCTGTTGTCACTTTTGGCTTTCATTTGAGCTAAGTAGTTAAAGGATTTAGGATTTAAATTTTTAGTAAGATATAGTTTAGATATAGCTTATTATAGGTTAAGTCTTAATTTGCAATTTGTAGCTTATCTTCCTAGTTTAATTTGCTGTTAAAAGTCATTAAGAAACATGAAAAGCCAAAAACAGTTAGCAATAGAAATTAGCTTTTAAATTCTAGATTCTAGCTTGAAGTATTAGGTTTTATTGCTTAAATTAGTGGCTTATAAGTTGTTTGTCAAGTTTGCAAAATCTTGTTTGCTGTCTTTGCTTTTTGAGCAATTGAGCTTATTGAGTTTTTGAGCTTAATGTTTTATTTCCTGACTTTGCTCCTTTTATCATCATTCTAACTTGTCTTCTGTTAGTTTTAGCTCAAATCTCTTTTCATTTATAGATTAAGAACATCATAAGCTCTCAGGATCTTCTTTCCTTTTTAAAATTGAGCTTAATATAGCTGTTTAAGTAAAAATAAGCCCAAACACCAACTTTCTGTCACAACTTTTTGACAAGCTGTTTAAGAGCTTAATAGTTAGTTTTAGCTTATGTTCCTTTTATTAAAGTAGCTTATTTTTGTGTCCTCTATAAGACCTAGTATTCAGATTTTCATAAAAAGCAAAAAAAAAAGGTGCAAAAAGGGGTTAACCACCCTCGAACCCACGACCTCCCACACACAACACACATGCCTTAACACCATGCTACGATAGCTCATCTGTTCTCTCTTCCGTTCATTAAATCTTTATACACAATTTGGCCTATTAAGCCAAATAAGCTGTTAAGCTTATTTTGTGGCTTATTTTATAAGCTACAACTTAGGGCTTATTTTTCTTAGGATTCTCATAGTATAAGCTATTTTATGTATTTTTCCTAGAATTTTTACTATAAGTTTAGTATTTTTAATCTTTAATTTTCTTTACAAACTTTAAAAAATCATAAAAAAATAGAAAAATAATCCAAAAAATAAAAATCTTTTTTCTAAAATTTTCTTTTATCATAAAGTTTGTAGGAAAATTAGT